>JAMKCH010031219.1:0-60054 GCA_023653785.1 Ophioderma brevispina | reverse complement strand
TATGCTCCTGTAGCATATTTGAGTATTTTTCCAGATTATTTATGCTCCAGGATTTTAATTTGGCCCTGAACATCTGCCATGGAGCATATTTCGGGCCATAATCTCATAGAAGCACTTGTGCCAATGGATTTAAATGACCCTGCAATCATTCCATCAGTTGCATGGCTTCATGCTCTCAAATTATTGCAAATATTCAACCATGCCTTTAATTATCTGAAAATTGCCAAAGACCTCGCAGCACGGCCGGTAATTTTCTGGGACCCTGGCACCTACGCTTAATGGATTGCCTGACGACCTTCCTCTACACATGTAATAAAAGACATTGTACCACGGATTGGTCACCAAACATTGCAAGATTTGTGAAGTCAGTGGAGGAAGTGGAGGCTAAAACCAGGGTTGAAGCATAAACATGATAAATGTCATTGCATTTGGTCCATACACGATCACTTCGGACCAACCATCAACCAATTAAAATTTTACTGGTGTAATAGGGGTGACCATTTCCGTTGTCTTAAGTGGTCGCACACTGTTGTATACATAGCACAAAGAAGTGCTTATAATAGTGCTTATAATCATTTAGAATATCTGATGCCGAAAGCATATCACATGATTTCACATCGCATTTGTGTCTTACTCAACAATATGTAAGTTGAGCAAATAATCCACGATTGAAGATAAGTGTAAGCAGGCTGTTCCTGGGTGTCGGCAAAATGTTGACGTTGACGGTATTGATGTAAAGGATTTTAGGGGAATAGTGTAATGAACATTGATGAAATACCTTTTATAATTACTGAAGGCTTCCCATTGACTAAATAGCAGTATATTCCTAATATCACATATGCCATTTTGCCACTTTTTCAAAATGGACGCAAAATCAACGGGAGCCTACCCCCCTGCCTTGTGTTTAGGGAAGGGCCCTTAGAGCTATCCGCTCCTTCCCTTTCCGCCGTATTGTCAGGTTGGTCTGGGACTTTCCAAAAAAAAATGTTCGGGATACAACACAAGTAAATCTTCAAACTGGAATCAATTTTTTTGTAATGATAATTAGTCCTCCCCTCCTGCTCCTCAGATTTTTTAACCGACGTTAACAAAATAGTGTTTATAATTTTTACTGAATGATCCTATTCTTCTAAACATGTTGAAAATATTTTTGAGTTCAAGGTCAAGAGGTCAACGTTCATTTTCAAATTGCTCCGATTAAGCTGAAATTTAACTGAAATATCCTTATAACATTCTAAACATGTTGAAAATATTGTCGAGGTCAAAGGTCATTAAGGGGTCAAAAGGTCAAATTTCCAAATGCCTGATTGCGCTGAAATTTGACTGAAATGATCCTTAAGACAGTCTAAACTGTTGAAAAATTTTCGAGGTCAAGGTCATTAAGGGTAAAAAGTCCCATTTTCAAAATGCTCCATTGAGCTGACATTTGAAATGATCCTTATGATATTCTAAACATGTCTAGAATATTTTCGAGATCAAGGTCATTTTGGTCAACTCGCACTGTGTTCAAATCTGGTCCTCCCAGATCTCGTTTAAATTTTGTCTTCAAAGGACAGTTTTGTCGGCAACACACACTCAACACCCCCCCCCCCTACATGGTTCGGGGAACAAGTAAAACTCTGGAATTGAGGGAGGACTTTTGTAATTGAAAAACTGAATTAATGGAAATGGCATGCTAGCTAAATTATACCACGGATTTTTTTATCAGGTGATTCACCCTCTGCAATTGGGGCTGAAAGGTTGTTAATTCTGCGATGCTTCCAATCAATTGGAATTGCCTATGCTCATCTGGTTGGAGCAGAGGATTTACTTCTATACATCAGTTCTGCCATCACCATCACGCTAACTCGCTATGAGCTAGTAAAAGCTCAATTCCCTTGGCCATCGGTTAGTATCTTTCATTCACCAATGCATTTAAAAAATATACCCCCTGATTTTTGGGTATGAATATTGATACCCAATCACACACGTTCAGTCATTTCAATGTATACAAGTACACCACTGAACGTTGGTCCGTGAATGAGCATATTGTACCTCAACGTGTATGCTGAAGCCTGTTATTGATCTCATTACGCATGGCAGGTCATGTGGTTAAAGGGATTAGCAGCGATATTGCGTGATCATAAAAAAATGAGAAATGCATTTTTTAACTTATCAGTCAGGATAAGTTGGGTGGGTGGGGGGGGGGGGGGGGGGGGTTTACCCAATTAAATCAATATAACTGCTTTAGTGTTGAAACAAACCACCAAATAGTGAAATTTTTTTTTTTTTTTTTTTAACAAAATATTTGAAGAAGTTGCCATACCATTGCCCACAAATAGACATACATAGCGACGGCATCTCAAAACTGCACTAAACAGCTGATTGCGGTTTTACACCAAGTACAAAATAAACCAAAGATTAATGTTTGTGTTTGAGGTCAAACTGTATTGATAATGGTGGTGCACAATGTCCCGCGAACTCTGTGAGTATACAGCGGGAAGATTTTTGATAGTGGAGCGTTGGCGGCAAAATTGTCGACAACCCCTCACCCTCGGTTCAACAAAACGCAACCACTCTATTCGCCAGATAGTAATACATAATTTTAAAAAATGATGGGTTGTGGTCAAAACTTTGTTGCAGGGTGTTTTTTTGGTACAAAAAGCACGTTTTTGAGCTAAAAATCAAAATATCAGATTATTAAATTTTTGAACAAATTTTAATCATGATGCAACACTGTCAATCTCTGACATTTATATTATGATTCTGTTTATTCAATATATAACGGGTATAGAATTTTAGCCCCAAATCACCTTTTTTCTAAAAAAGCCTCGCTTTTTATCACTGTCACCACAACGAGTATTACCTGAACCTTAGCAAGGTATAAAATCCTATATCAATACAAAAAGGATACCATAAAATGAGATTGTTTACATTATTTTGACCAGTAAAGAAATCAAAAAAAAAGGGGAATTAAAGACAGAAGGTTATTATGAAAAATTTAAAAAAACATGTCGCGTGAACTTGCGCCCAATTTCAGTTTTCGGCAGAGAAATCACCCGGCCACCAAGATTCAACCACAACCATCAGTTTCTTATCTTAATAATTTATCCTCAATAAAGGTGGTTGGTGTTTTGGTTGGACGGTGGGGAGGGGTAACTCGAAAACTAGAAGAATTTTCAAGGCTCGGCCGCTCCGCTATGATCTCAAGTCGGATTTGATACGCACGTATAGAAATTCAGAATCAGATAAAAGTACTGCCTTGTCTTTAATCACGGATTTCAAGCTAACCACTTGCAGGTTATTTCGCATATCCATGCAGTAACAACAATATAAAAATATGAGTTTCTGCATTATTTGTTTTTTCGATGTTTCGGATTACAAATCGCTGCTAATCCCTTTAAATTTTGTCAGTACTCTATTTTAACAAAGTAAACAATGTGGGCAGAGAAATGGATGTGATTCATGATCAATTGTTGATGTTTTAGTTCTTTCACCATCAACATGTACCTTTGAGTCAAGATTGTGAACCTGTCCATTTTTTTGTCTCTCTATCAGTGTCAACAATTCTACTTAAAGCGGCGGACTCTGGTAACCATAATCTGTAAACTGAGGATATGGGGTTTTTGGAGTAACTGATGTTATGTTCATCATTTTAGGTTGACTTGCCTGCCTGGCTTGTCGGGCAGCGCAGGCAAGTCACGGGTAACACATACAACACAAGTATACCAACACACCCATTTCTACTATGAACCTTCTTAATTTTTCCTCTCCGGAGCCAGGCTCTGGTTTTTTTTTTTTTTTTTTTTTATGCGAACATAACCTGCAAGTGGTTAGCTTGAAATCCGTGTATTAAAGACAAGGCAGTACTTTTTATCTGATTCTGTAATTTCTATACGTGCGTATCAAAATTCCGACTTGAGATCAAAAATCCTTTCCCGCTGTATCTCACAGATTTTCAGCGTGATATTGTGCACCACCATTATCAATACAGTTTGACCTCAAACACAAACATTAATCTTTGGTTATTTTGTACTGGTGTAAACCGCAATCAGCTGTTTAGTGCAGATTTTGAGTTGCCGTCGCTGTATGTCTATTTGCAGGAGACGGTATGACAAATATCCTCAAATATTCACTTTTTCACTATTTGGTGGTTTGTTTCAACATTAAAGCAGTTATATGATATTGTACACACTTATCCCTGATTTATAAGTTAAAAAAATGCATTTTCATTTTTTTTTATTATCACGCATTATCGCTGCTAATCCCTTTAAGTAGGTTCATGGGACCAAACCAGAAATTCTGAGAATCTGAGGATATGGGGGTTGTTGGAGTAACTGATGTTATGTTCATCATTTTAGGTTGACTTGCCTGCCTGGCTTGTCTGGCAGCGCAGGCAAGTCACGGGTAACACATACAACACAAGTATACCAACACACCCATTTCTACTATGAACCTTCTTAATTTTTCCTCTCCGGAGCCAGGCTCTGGAGGCCCTCTTAATTAAAACTTTTTGCCTTGAAGTTGGTGAGGCAATATCAATTGAATTGTGGTGTGATGTCTGTTAAGTCATCTAAATTAAACAATTGAAATTAGTATTAAGGAACATGACAAATCTTTGAATGTGCTGAAATCGGATTTTGTATCCTACGAATTATGCAAAGACTGTGTGAAACCAGGCCTAGGGGTACTCTGTTCAAGTTTGGTAAAGAAATACCTGAAAGAATCTGAAAGTGGACACATAGCTATACCAAGTTTTCATGAAAATCGCACCCAGCTATACCCACAGTTTTTGGTCATTCTTAACACAAACTTACCAAATTGTTACTGTTTTTTGGGCATTTTTTTGAAAATTTTGGCTATACCAACATGACCAAGGTAAAAAATTAGGCATTTTTTCCAAACACTTAATGTTTTAATTTAAAAAGACTCATCATATGCCAAGGTTATTGATACACAAAATAGTTGCAAATGAAGGGAGTCAGAAAAAAAGTGTCAGATGGGCCAAGTTACCGAAACTCCCGCATATGAGACCAATATTTGCAGAACTATCTCATATGGTCATTTGTTCCGAGTGCCCCAACATCTTAGCAAATTGGGCCAAAGAGTCACTGCTTCGTGAAATAGCTATTTTGAATTGTTACAGAACATAGGTGTATGAGTTAACATGAAGCAATAATGGATGGTATCTGGAAAAATATTACAAAACAAACCTTTTTCTGATTTGTTCTTAAAGGACGATGACCCGATCGACAGTCTCGTCCTACACTTTACTCCATCAAAATAGAGATTTTCGTATCAGAAGAAAGTTCGTATTTTTCTCATTATTGACCCCAATGAAATTTTAGGCCCAGGAATTTTTTCCTTTTGATTTTATGAAGAAAATCTCTCCAAATGTGATACACACACTGTCCTATGGACCAATTTAGGACACATTTTGCTTGTACTATCCAAACGGCTGGACCGATGCTACCCAAAATTTGTAATCAGATGTTTTTGGTGATATGCTTCCTTGTGAGGGACAAGCATTATATGTTAGAAGTTATACACATTATATTATACACACTTATATTATAAGTTAGAAGTAAAAAAAAACAAGATAATTGCCCAAAAGATTGACGAAAAATCTACTTTTACATGTAGAAGCTTGTAGAAACAGTCTAATTAGGATATTATAAAAATCCTTATTTCTAGAAACGTTGATCATGTACACCAAAATAACTTTAGAGCAATAACAACACATTTTTTGAAGAGCGCCCCCAATTTTCAAAATTTGATATCTTTGCAAAGTTGTGTTGGCAATTGTCTAGTAAACTTTTCCTGCCAACCACAATGCTCAAAAATGCGTATTTATCATAAAATAGGCGATTTTGTAATTAGAATTGGGATCCCAGACTGCAGAGCTAAAAATGCTAACTTTATGTCCGTCCATGATGAAATAGTGCTACCTCAAATTATTATTATTAATTATTATTATTACCTCGAGAAAATTACCTCTAATTTGACTTGACTGAACCGATGGAACAACAAATGGATGAGCGTAGACACATACATGGCGCAATTTCGCGGATAATCCATATTGGAAGGACATTTGCAACAGCCGTTGAAGTATTATCGGAGGTCTCCGATATTAATTATTCTAAATTCAAAATTCCTTCGTTTGCGACACTTTGAGAAGTTCGAGAGCTTTCGAGCTCTATAGTTTACTAGCGAATTACCAATACAACTGTGCAAAAATCTCAATATTTGGAAAATTGAGGGCGATCTTCAAAAATGTGCTGTTATTGCTTTAAGAGAGTTTTAGTTATTTAAAAAGAAATCTAATGGTATCAAAATCTCTACATTGAAATTGAGGGTGAGTGACATTTAAAATGTACCATCATTGCTTTAAGTCAATAAAACACATTTTATATGCAAACCAATCTGGCAGTCAGCTAAAAGAAAAAGTCCAAAATGGGCTGATACACAATGTCTTTGGGTGCTTGAGTTCACCCCTCCCCCCCCCCACCCCACCCCAGTTCTGCCGCCACCGCCTGAGCAATCATTGTTTCTTGTATAACTGCAATAAGAATATTGATTTTGAGGCTTCTTTGTTATTTCCATCACAATAAGGAAATTACATCATGGGGCACTCCCATCTTGGAGGTGACGCGCATGTAAGGCTGTTAAGACCCCCATTTTCAGCATCGCTGTCACCCAAAGATCCCATATATTTTGAAAATGTCCCCCAAAGATTCCATATTTTTTTAAATTTTACCACCTGTCACCCAAAGACCCCTGTTTTGGGTGGTTTTTTCTGCAAAAATTTTTTTAAAAGGGGCCTCATTTTGGGGAAATTTTGCAAATTTAGCACCCCGAACCTTCTTTAGAGGCCACTTTTGCTGTCTTCACCCAAAGATTGCCCCTATTTTTTTTTAGTCCTCTTCGCTGACGTGCCCTGGGTTTTGAAAGCGCCAGCCTCACACCCAATCCATTTCATTTGTGACCCACACCCCCCCCCCCCGACCACCCCCTATGAAATCCATTGGCAATGAAATGAACAACCGGAAGACAATAAAGCAAACTTACACAGTAATTTTGTTTGACATGTTGTTTTATTTGCTTGTGCCTCTGGAGATACACATACATCCACTTAAAATGGATTAGAACCATTTGAAATACCTAATTCAAAGCACCATTATTGACGTAACAACAGTTACATAAATTATTGTGACCATATAATGTGGTACCCGGTTGTATTTTACAAAAAACTGAGAATTTCAATTTCAGTCTTGAAACCTGAATTTTTGTAAAATTTTTTAAAGGCAAAAGAGTAGTAATAAAATTGTGCTTCTTCTTCATGTGTGACATTTGTCTTTTTTAATATAAGTTCGAAAGAAAGTATTCAAACAATTTAGAAATAGATCCACACTACAAGCATGACAAGAATTTCTTGTATCTGAAACACTAATATGAATATGACATACAAAAGTTTCACAGCAAAAGCGAATTTTACAAAAACCATTTCATTGTCAATAGCTCCCTCGTGGCTACTAATATAACTGAGCTGAAGGTGTGTAATCCACCGCGCACCTGCCCAACCGGTGCCCGACACTGTTTGTCCCACCAACGTATTTATACCTTTCTGTGGAAAATGGCCAGCACATTGTCAACTTCGAGTAGGTGACAGACAGGGCTGTACGCAGGGTTTATTTAGGTGGGGATTAGAAAGTCAAACGGGGATCGCTTTTTTGTAACAGTGTACCTAACCCCTTAAAAAATGGTTCTTTTTTTACCTTTTGAACCTTATCACGAAAGTGGACTTTCTTGTCATTTTCTCGGATTTTGAGACCTTTTAAATAATTGCAAAAAAGTCTAAAAAATCAGCAAAAGTTGGACCTTTTTACACCAAGGACACACCAGCATCTTAACCACTAGTCGCCCAGGGTGATATCCATTTCCTCCTTTATTTGTGAAGAATAGGTGTTCTTTAAAAGTTTAATATTTAGTTGACCAGATTATAGTGAGTTAATTGAACCAAATAAGATGAGAATGAAGAGATCACAAAAGATAGAGGAAAAACAACAGCATCTTATACGTACTAAGCATTCTCTGATTGTGTATGAATATCCAAACTTGGAATGACTTAAATTGTGGTGCACATACGTAATCGCCTTTTGTTTATTCACAAACCAATGAAGCAAATCAGAGAATTTGATCATTAGGTGGGAGAAAATGTTAGGCTTTTAATGAAAATATGCAAAATTCATCAAAATTGTTAAAGTTAAGTTAAATTATAGCACCAACTCCAGATAATTGCATGTATTTTGCGACACGCTGTATAGATGTTACTACGCTTGAAAATGTATAAAGTGGTAAACAACATGGAATGTTTGGCACCCTAAATTGCTGCTGCCTACTAGCTAGGCAGCTGTAGGGGAGTACCTGTGAAGGTACTCCCGAGCGAGTAGCTGAAGAGGTACTTCGCTACTGGTTGCCTACATGTGTCAATAGCAGTCATCTGCAGAGTACTTAGATGGGTTCCTGCTAAGTATATAGCTGTTATGCACCTAGTGGCTTTGTGTATCGTACTTTGACTTACTAGTTTTCACTACTTGTTTGAAAAGTCTCATTTATTATTTACTAAAACCAGAATAAAACAAAAAATATCACTGGCGACACGTGTTGACCACTAATATGGATTATTTATACCCCTGCCTTCACCTGTGGTTAATAATTTAATGAATTGCTCAAATGTGATTTTTTCGTTCAAATCTTGTTTACCCCGTCTCTCTATGGAGAATGGGCATATAGAGGGTGCTATACTACGAATTATGACTTTGTAGGCCTATTCCCACAATGGTTTTTCTAAATTTTGCAGAAGTAATAACTCTTGCATGTCCCTACTTATTACATTGTCAAAATTTGTTGTCGCCCACTTCTAAATTTGCGCTAAAAATAAAAGAGAGAGATTTGCATGGGGTCAAACAGCTGTATTATAGTACTGCATCAATAATGCATCAAGGAGTACCATTGGAGTAGAACTAAGAGAAACACATGGAGTATATCTGTCTGTGTGTATATATATAATACCACCGTTATTGTACGGTAATTCTGTTTAACGATTATAATATAAATAGGAATTTATTTAGCACTCTGGCTTGATCATGGTTCAAAATTACTGTAATATATTTAGTTCGACGTAATGAAATACCTTATTATAAGTGAGACATAACCATTTTTTGTATGACATTAGTGAGACATATGTGCCTGCCCATTAAAAATCAAAATTTTATTTTTTATTTGGTGTGTGTTGTGTGTGAATTATATATAAATGGATACGTTCAAAATGTATTCAAGTTAATACAATGTTTACATAGTTTCTGTCAGGGTTTTAAGATAAGAACATTCCTTGAAATAGACTTAATAATAATTTGTATTTTAACGCGTGACATATCTACGTAAACGGATCAAGGCACTGTGCGACTGCCATGAAAGGCGCTCAGCACATCAGAGAAACCATAATACCAGTAAACAGATTTATGCCAGAAGCTCGATTTTTAGAAGCAGAGGAAACGAGTAGCCCGAAGAAAACCTCGGGAAGCGAGTAATTGATCGGAACCAATTCACATAAAGCCTACCGAGAACGAGCCACTGCCGGGAATCGAACCCGAGACCCTCATTTGAAAGGCGATGTCCAATCACGTACGCCCAACTTTAATAAATTATGCAAGCCGCATTAGTTAAAAAATGGAAAATACACCTTGTATAAAACTCTATAGAGAGTCTGCTTATGAGCGTTAAGCAGAAACTGTTCAGTTAATTGAAGTCTGTATTTTTTTTTAGCTAGCTCCACAATTAGGCCAAAATTTTGGTTTCAAAGATAAGAAAATAAGTACAAATACCAGTTCCGAAGATCCAACTTAAGAAAAAACAATTAGCAAGTTACTTCATGCCAAACACAACACCACCATCCAAACCAAACTTGAATTCTACCGCAGGGGTTTTGCCCAGCTAATATCACGCACATCTTTCATTAGATGGAACTCTCAAGAAAAATACTTCAAAGATGTTAGGTTGTGGAAATGAATTTAATTTACAGTAAACGTAATTATAGTCTTTTACAGTGACATAATGATAAAAGAAGAACGCAAAGCATAATGTAACTTGTCACTAAAGAAATATTAGAAAAAATAGTGTGAAGTTGAGAAAGGATCATTGGCATGCTGGTTATAACCCTCCCATGACAGAAGGAAGTAATGACCAATTTTTCCAAAATGTCTTTTTTTAGTTATTTGGTCCTTAATATAAGTATCTTCATGCCTAATAAAAGAATAACTAAGTTATGTGTCTAAAAAGTAGAAAAATCTCATGGCAAATCTTTGCTTGCTAACATTTTGTACACACAAAATATAGGACATGCTCTGAAAAACCATGACAAAAGGAAGTAATGACCAAAAACGTTGCCCATTTTTGATGATTTTATGCAAATTAGCCAACATTGTTCAAACCAAATGTTGTTAAATATCAATTATATCAACTACAACAACTATAGACATATCCATGCATTATATAATCTGTGTATCTGGTTAAATATCTCCAAAACATAAAATTGGTCATTACTTCCTTTTGTCATGGGAGAGCTCACTTCAATTTGGAAATTATATCTCAGAAATTAAAGGGATACAGGCACATTTCCAGCAGAATTAAAAATTAGCTCAAATGGAGGAGCTTACAGTGAGCACTAAAACAATTTTTACAATTGCCCCCAGAAGCTTTAATTCTAAGTTAGTTTGCCATTTCCTGCCTTTTTGCGCAAATGACTTCAAGCCACTTCCCCCAAAATAGTGGGTAGTACAAACAAAATAAACACACTATAGGAATTGGTTTAGAAACACCGTCTGCCTTGTTTATGGGGAGGGATTATTTAAATTATAATCGCATTATGGACACCTCCATGATCGTAACATCTACTTGGAATCAAAAGACAGTAATGAGACAACATACAAGTCTGTCAGACTGAATGCCACAGCATACCGTACGGTTGTTAAATGTGCGTTGCAAGCAAACTGTATTCAAAATATAAAACCTGTGGTGTCACAGAATGGCATTTTTATTGTTCAAAGGTGGATTCCAGAACCACGATATTGTAAATATTCTTGAATCAAGGTTAGATTATAATGTTAGGGATACCAACAGTGGGCGTGGATTTTGCATTATGCTAAATATATAGAATTATTACAAAAGTAGAAATGTTATATTAAAAAGACACACCATCAAGCTCCACGGCCAGTTAATTTATACTGTAGTTACGACTGTTTTTTTCACGTCTCTATTCATTGAATGATATAAAACCGGTGGTGTCACAATACGCACAGGTGAAAGACGCTGATAGACTCGTATATAAGCGAATATAGCAAGGGCATCTGGTGATTTTATTTAAAGAAAATAGACCTAAGTTCCTTTTAACGTTAAAATTATAATAGTTCCTTTTAACGTTAAAATTATAATAGTTCCTTTTAACGTTAAAATTATAAACGATATGTATACAAAATGGTACTGAATAACTAGAAAAAAATCACATTTAATTCTTTGAACCACGGATATGCAAAACAGTTTCTGACATGTCTCGCTAGTCAGAAACTACCAAGCTCAACACACCTCCCAGACGACTATTATATTCGCGAATGGTTTGTTTCTCGTCCTTTATCTACACCATATGCCCTTCTACAATTCTGTCTATTAGTGGTATGTGATTGTGACTATGTCTATGAAACATGAAGAGCTTTTTATAAAAGTATGGATGATGTGTGTATTGTCTCTCGTCAACATTTTGACCAAAAAGGTGAATCTTGATCAGAACGTAAAGTTTGAATTTGATGAAACTTGATAATTAAGTGGATAGTGGTGCATTTTAATGATTATAAACTTGTTACGTTTTAAAATTGCATAACAAATTAATGATAATTATGTCATTAATTTATCATTTTAGTGCATGACAAATTATATGACACAAAAATGACAACTTTGAAATAAAATAATTCATATTTTTATTTAAAGACAAATATATAAACATGAAGTTCGTAATTCATCATTTCATTTGTCACACAGTAAAATTTGATTCGCAGTGCACTAAAAAATAACAAATTAACAACACTTGTCACCCAGAATCCCTTTGGGGACACATTCTAATGACATCTTCAAAATGGCAGCCATTTGTGTTTGTATCGGTTCACTGCTACGTTCTTACGTAATCATGAACACATTTTTACTATTTTTTTTATCAAATTGAAAAGGTAGTGCTACCATTTTAATTAACATGTGATCACTTGCAGTGATTTAATCCATGTGGGCGCTTACCAAACCGGCTGCAAATGTGCATTGTATGACAACTGATTTAAAAGGTCCAATCTGAACTTGTTTTGTAAGGTATTGATTGAATGAAATGTCGCACGGTACAAGCTAATTTTTACCAGAATCCTTCTGAGGAACATATTCTAATGAGTCTTCAATTCTGTGTGCTGGGTATGTCCTTTCACTATTACGTTTTTAGGAAATTAATTGAAGACAATTGTATTAATTTTGTTATCAATTTTGATTTAGTAGCACTACTATTTAATTAAACTTGTGATCATTTACAGTAACTTGACACTGGAGAGTGTTTTTTTCCAAAATGGCCACCAGTGCGCATTTAATAACTATTTACCGATGGAATGGAAAAGGTCCAATCTGTTTGTAAGTTGTTGGGAGGAAGTGACGTGAATGCAACAAAGTCGTATCTGCAGTTTTGCCATCTTGCAGGAGTAGCATTTTTGTGTTCAATTTGTTTTTGTTTTCCTTGTTTTTGTCGGCATCTTTCTTTCATAAGAAAATAATTATAATAATTATTTTGATTCCAGAATTTGGTAAAGTTTAAGTAATGAGCTGCTAATTGTACTTTCAAAATCAAAAGAAAACTCGATTTCCCCCAAATGGCAGTGCAGTTACGGATTTGTTGCATTCACATGACTATAAGCTAATATTGGGTCCTGATAACATTACAGACTAAAATTACCCAGAATCCCTTTTGGAGAACACATCCTAACGGCGTGTTCAAAACGGGAGCCATTCTGCATATTTGGATATATCATTATATTTAGATCAAAAGCATATCAGTGCATTATGATTAACCCTAACCCTGACGTCGGTTTCTAGCGGGAGGAACTGAAGGAGTGATGGAAGAGGGAACAAGAAGGTCGCAGAAGATCGGGGGGAATTCGAACCCAGGGCCCCAGCCCCATGACCCGGGATAGCACGCTACGGCGGTGTCGCTGGCCCGGCCAGCGATTTCGTGCCCATATGAGTCTTGGTTTGATGACGTCATCGCTACTTTCTGGACTTAGTGCATTTTTATCAATTAACACAGTGAGCTTTAGTGAGATTTAGTTGTGCTAGGGTTAATGTAGTGCTGGTCGGTTGCCGCCAAGATAGTGATTAACCTCCTTTTGGAAACAGGCCCGCTTCTCCAGGTGTGGGATGTAATCTGGAAGAGCATTTCCAGATGCTAACAGATGGTGGAACGAAAGATCTCTGTTGGCTAACTAGAGATTGGAACGAGGAACTTCAACAACTAAGTGGATCTGATGCAGTGTCTGAGTCGAGGATCCAGCTTTCCAGACGGCCAGGTAGCAGTTGGCGAGGCTCTCGAGTTCTGCGTCCTCTCCATAGTACAGGCTGTCCCAAAAAAATGTTAACACTCGGGACAAAGCCATTTTGATAAGAAGAAAAGTACTCATGAGTCTTTGTTTGGTATTATTTTGAAGCCAATAAAATAAGTTTTGATTTGCCATTTATTTCATTCCAATCCGATATGTAAAACAAAAGATATGCTTCATTAATTATGAGAGGGAAAAATCAACTTGGTCCGATTTCTGCCTTAAAGCACTTGAGATGCATGATGCAACATGAATACACTTGGCTTCATAGCACATCTTCTTTCCATCTTAAAAGGAAAACAAATAGATCTTGACGTATTTTTTCTATTAAAGAAAGACTTGAGATTCCTGTCACCGTGTTTTACCCAACGCTCATTGCTGGATCTACCACAACTGCTCTTCGAAAAATGTTGGCCTGAGTTCTTGCCATTCTGGTCCGTAATGAGTCTGTTTGGCATGCTACTGGTGTCTTTATTTCCAATTCTACCAGCTTCATTAGTCCGTGTAGGTCTATTATCTGAGTTTCTCTTTCTTTTTTTGTTTGCTTGCGTGTTTTTTTTATTCTGTGTACAGAATCACAGATTTTCTTGGGAATTCAATAAGGAAGTATCTGATTGTTTGCTTTATTTTGGTTTGGTTTTAGCATTCTGTGTAATTTTGAGCGATTTGATAGGGCTAAGTTTGTTATGAAAGTAAAGTGACCGATTAATTTTTGAAAAACACAAAGTATTGCTGATCATAAAGACAATGTTCACACTTTATTGACAATAATGAAGTTCAAAAGGGATTATCAATTCTTCATTAGGTTCAATATCCAATCAATAACTCAATCAATAACTCAATTTTGAGTATGTTACAAAATCATGTTTTCACGCAATGTTACAACTGTAACCAATGCAAATCGGACCAATCCGAATTTGCACCCTCCTTTTGACGAAGCATATCTTTTGTTCTACATATCGCATTGAAATGAAATAAACGGCAAATAAAAGCGTATTTATTTGGCTTTAAGAGTATACCAAACAAAGACCCATGTGTACTTTATTTGTGTACAAAATGCCTCTGTTTCGAGTGTTAACATTTTTTGGGACAGCCTGTATACGGTGGAACAGTATGGTAGCGCCAAATGCTTTGCAGATTCCCAGAGCTGGATTTGATGTGCTATATAATATTTTTCATGAAGGCCAATGATGCGTATGGCACATCTTTGAAAGGCTTCGAGTTGCAACAGCGAAGTGGGAGTTGCTCCAATCCAAGCAGAACTAGCATATTCCATTTTGGGTCTAACTGAATAGGTTTATATATCTCTGCTCTTTGAATTGGAACTAGATAGATAACCCTAATACGCCGCGCTGACTTAGCCATCTTGGTAATATCATACCGCTAGAAGAGGTCTTTGCTCAGAGTGAGGCCAAATAGATCTACGTTTTTTCCTCACAAAAGCTACACATAACAATTTGCCCGAAATATGCTAAACATCTAATCCTTCCACCAAGTTACATCATTATACGCCTGACGGAACTCCAGATAACTAGCACACAAGCCTTGCGGGGAAAGTGTTGTAATTTTGACCTGCCAAAATAAGCTAATTAATATTCATGAATATGCAAATAATGCAGCCAAAAGCTACACATAATATTTTGGCACCTCGCTCTATCACCCTACCAAGTGTGAAGTAAATCGGGATTAGCGTTTAGCCATGAGAACATTTCAAAAAGGTTAACCAAAATGTCTGAAAAATATGCAAATAAGCTAATTAAAATTACATGAATATGCAAATAATGCAGACCAAGCTACATTAATACTGCGGCGTGCCGGGCAAACCTCACTCCTAAACTATCATCCTATCAAGTTGAAGTAATTCGGGGACATAGCGTTTAGTCCGCAGAGCCTATTTAAAAAGGTTACCCGAGTCATACGGACGGACACACAAAACTGACAACACACAAGAAATTTGGACTAGTATGTGCCTCCATGAACATTCGTTCAGGCGACACAAAAAACATACCATTGGAACGATATACCCAAAGACAACATACAATGACAGTCATTTTGGAGACACCATTAGAATATCTCCTCAAAAGGGATTCTGGGTAATGTTTGTTTGTGATGCTGGTAGGACCCATACTTTAAAAAGAAACATTAGTTTGTATTACAAATTAAAAGGAAGCTAGAGCGCAAAATGACAAAATCTAACCTTCAAGTTGACAAAGATCTTTTCCTTGAGCAATGTAAGATGTACAAACAACAGCTTAAAGAATCCAAATGTAGTTATTACCGCAATGAAATCTCTATAAGTAATGACAAGCAGCTTTTTCAGAAGGTTAATAAGCTGTGTTCCTTGAATGCAGCGGGCCCTTCCTGACCACACCTGCGCAAGAACTTTGGCAAATAAATTTGCCTCATTCTTCCATGGAAAGGTTGATGCAATACGTGACAAGCTGGATATGGTTTTGCCAAGTGTTAATGTGGCTGAAAACTGCACCAGCAGCTTTGTTGAATTTGAACCAGTGACAGAGGATTGTGTTTGGGATTTTTTTATGCAATCATCTTCATCGACGTGCGACTTGGATCCTATGCCAACATCCCTGTTGAAAGATTGTTTAGACATCTTGGTCCCTTATATCACCAAAGTTATCAACGAATCTTTGAGTTATGGGATTGTACCATCAACTTATAAGTTGGCCTATGTGAAACCGCTTACCAAAAAACAGGGCTCTGATGTTAATGATCTGAAAAATTATCGACCTATTGCGAACTTGATGGCCTTTGTTCTGATATGCAATCAGCATATCGACAGTTCCATTCAACTGAAACAGCCATGCTTCGTGTAGTGATTGACACCATCACCCATTCCATCTTTTTCGACCGTCTACAAAGTCAGTACGGCACTGGGGGCACTGTGTTACAATGGTTTAAATCATATCTTACTAATCGTTCCCAAGCTGTTGTTGTGAATGATGAGCTTTCAGACATTCATATCCTTTTTGCGGTACCCACAGGGATCTGTCAAGGGACCTCTTGATTTCATTCTATGTAATGGTCCTTTGAGTGACGTGATTGGTGCACATAGCGGAATTATGCACATGATTTATGCAGATGACACACAACTGTATTTAGTACTGCAGTCATCCAAGACATCTGAAGCTATTAACAAATTGGAAAGTTGTATCTCTGATGTAAGATCTTGGGCTATCACCAATGGGCTTATGCTGAATGATTCGAAGACGGAGATTTTGCATTTTCATTCTAAGTATCGCACTCCTTCCAGTCTACCAGCTATTGTTATCAATGATGCCAGAATCAACAATGTCGACGTTGCTAAGGATCTTGGTGTTACTCTTGATAGGACACTTAAAATGAAAGATCACATTTAATAGGAACATCGCACGCTCTGCATCTTTTGGAATCTACCAGATTGGACGGATCCGCAGGTTTCGATCAATCCTACCACCAAAAAACGTTTGGTTAATCCATGTTCATTCTTTGTGTGTCCCTAGATTAGACTGTATAAGTCTCTGTTGTTGGTATTCCTTTCAGTCATATTGCACCTTTACAACGCCGTGTACAGAACGCAGCAGTGAGACTTGTCACTTTGACAAACCGATATGATCACATTTCGCCTCTTCTGAACAATCTACACTGGCTAAAAGTAAAGACCGCATCCCGTTTTAAATTAAAAAATCTACTCATTACAGATACGAAATTATTGCTTTAAGTACCTCGAGGAACTTATTTTGGATTATAATCCCAAGTATTTCTCTACGATCATCGTCCAAAGGTTTTTTAGTGATGTCACGAAGTAAGACTATGCTGCAGTACCGGCTTTTGCCTATGTGCAGCGCCCCGTATGTGGAACAGGCCCCCGGTGGATGTTAGAAAGCACCAACTGTTTCCACTTTTAAAACTAGACTGAAGACTCCTTTTGTTTACCAGAGTGAGGTAGTTTGAGTGGCAAATTGGTCATTTGCTGAACCTCTTCCTTACTTTTTTTTTATAAGTGAAATGTAAAAATCATTAGGGTCAATATATTTAGTCTCGATATGTATTTACTTTAATTTATAGATTAAGGAAAACTATATTTGGTGTGTTGGTGTGATTTTGTACGCGCTAATACCATACTTTTTGCAGGCCTTTATACTATATTGAGTACTTTTACCACACCCCCCCCCCCACCTTTTTTCACATCTGCCCAAAAAACATACCAAAAGAAGTTCAGATTAGATCTTTTTAATTGATATAAGTATCCATTTTCAATGCACATTGCGGCCATTTTGGTAAGCGCCTCAATATGTCACGTTGCCACTTTACTGTAAGTGATGACATGTTAGTTAATAGTGGTACTTTGATAATCAAAATTTATTACAATAGTAAAAATATGTTCAAATTACGATTAGGTAAAAATGCAGTAAATGATGTACAAATACGCACTAAATGGCGACCAGTTTTAAAGACCCCCCAAAGGTAGCCTGGTTAATTTTGTTTATGATGTTACCATCATCCATAATTTCTAAAAATACCAATATCAGCTTGTTGTACGCGACTTGCCACCTCCTCCAAAAATATCACCCAATCTGATCTCCCTACAAGACACCATATATTCGTTAGTATCTCCCCGGGTATCACCATTGGCGCAAATCCTGGCTGGGAGAACGTGGACGTGTGTGTAGGACACTATAAGATGCTCAAAGGGGGGGGGGGGGAATTTAAAAATTTAATAAACAAACATGATAAAGAAAAAACATCATCCCGTGTTCAAAACGTGTACTTTTATGGAGCGTTTAATATTTGGTGGTCAATTGTTGTACATAATAATTGCTATCCCTCCCATTCCTCCCCCTTTTTTGCCGGTGGATATCCCCATGATTTTGAAATTTTTCTGTTTGTCTGAGTTTCGGGTTATTTGTTCGGACTTGCTCCTCTTAGTATCAGCACAACAGCTTACCAATACCAGCTACTTCCAATTTCAAATACAAAATATTTCCTATTTTCCAGAACCAGGAATGATATGGTCGATCACTCACTGTATCGTACTTAGATGTCTTTTTCCGTAAGAATATCGCCCATAACATCACACCCACACATTGGAAAGGCAAATTGTTAATTTATCAATGTTCCTGGTAAACCAACGTGACTGATTTTTTGACGTAATCTTTGGTTTGACGTACTCAGTATAGTTTTGCTGTGCCTAAAATAACCACGCTAACACACGCATAAAACAACCGGCGGCCCCATTTATACCGTTTTATACGTTTCGCATTTACTATACCAGACATATCACTATTTCCTTACTGGGCAATAATTTAGCTTCTTTTCAAGTGACTGGAAAAAGGAGGGAATAAAATGCATGTTTTGAAGGTCAATATCCCTCCGTTGCAAATGCATTCTATTTTTGATGTTGACATTAACAAGTAAGTTTCAACTAAATAGAACTCGACATTATGCTGGTTCAATGAATTACTTTATGAGATACTTTATTTCAACCACGTACATTTCAATAAATATACTATTAACATACTGCCCCAAACACTTAGCAGTCACACTAACTTATTTTAAGAGAATACTAAAAGTCGACACGGCATCTTGCGTTAAATTGGATGCGTTTAGTTCATTTTCAAGTTTTTGACATATTGTCTTAAATCAAAAGTTGTGACCACTACAAGATTCATCGAAACGTGGTTGGGTACACACTTTGGTCCATTTAAAACACACATGATTGAGACCGTTTAAAGTGTAACACTGGAGTGTGGTCCAAGGAACATTTGAAGAGTTTTGTATTGTCATAACTTTCGTTTGCAAAAACGGATTGACTCCATATAAAGTTTTGTGGAAAGCTTGAACATTACATAAAACAGGAAATTTAACGTATTCTTGTTTTAAAAATGAACGAGATACGCTCCCGGTTTATGAGAGTATACTAATGCACCTTGGGCATGGGTGCTGTTGACAGCAAATACTACTAATACTCATTTTTCTGTATAACTTGAAAGGTAATAACAACATAAAATTTAGCAGCCAATTATGAAAGGCTATTATTGAGAGATATTTATCTATACTACTTTCGGTGAGTTCTCCGCGGTGAAGCTCCTACATCCTCATCGCCAATGCTGCTCCTAGCAACCACTTACAGAGTTGTTGTAAAATAACTACAAAGAGAAATCGGGTTTGGCCTATGCATGAGGACCAATTCAAAACCCGCCGAGAATGGTTTGGCTTATGAACGCGAAACCTGAAGAATCGTGAAATTTAAGTTTGTAATAGTTTTAAAAAGTCATATTATGTTCAAAACAAAGCTTTACAGGTGTTATATTTTATATTGCACATAGCGAACATGAATTATCGAACAATTATGTTTGTGAGCCCGATACGAGTATAGTCTACGGAACACTTTATGATTAACACATTGACAAACGGTAAGCACATGGCAAATGCTATAGTTTTATCACTTAGCACACAAATTAAATCTTTTTTTTTCATTTATAATAATTAAAAGCATTTAGAGTTATCGAATGTACCCTAGGCTCTATGCATAGAAGATTGCTGGTCATCAGTACCACTTGTGATTGGTGACAACAATCTACACTGAAGTCCTCCAGCAAAGTATAAAAGGCTTGGCGAGAAAAGACGAGTTGTGTGTTTTTGCAACCATAACTACCATTTAAACAAAACAGCCGAAGATCACCACATGTCATGCATAGTAAAAGAAACCATTAATGCTGGAATACATTAATACTTGATGAAGATAATTGTGAGGCACGCTCTCTTTCCAGTTATCAATGAAACGGGGAATATAAGAACAATTTCACGACAGATACAAAGAATGTCATAAAACACATTGGCTTTTTCCGAAGAGAACATCGATATGATCACAGAACTTTGCTATCAAATACAAGAGCACATTTATCAAGGTTTCCTGTTGAATTTGAGAAGGCAGCTACCGTATCTTTCGCAAGACGAAACCCTTCGTACAAGATAACCCTTGCCCATAAACTGGAAATAGTATATACTGACACCTCCCAATATTACGGGGTTAACGCAAACACCCAGTGAGCGTCAGTCGCTGGGGTCTCGTTGTAGAGACTGTCTGCTACTGGAGAATGTAGTTTACCACAGACCAGTGTCTTGATCTACAAGTAATTGTCCATTCTTGAGCAGCCTAGGCTTTAAGTCGCTGTCACCCGTAATATTTGAATATGCACGGACTTATTTTGCCATGCATCTGCTGGACTGTTTCCATTCAAAGTTAGGTTGCAGTATTTCAGAAGACCAAGCGCACTCACAGAGACGAAAACCTTCACACAAGATCCTCCATTCGTGAGCATAGAACCACTGTAGGTATAAGGCCCACATCTCCCGTGATGCTGGAGTACGCGCGTACCCAGAACACATCATCCATCAGGCTGTCTCTGTTGAGATACAAGATGTCACCACGTCGAACAGACATTTCAGCAGTAGACATCGCCTTGTGATTCAATCTGGCGCGTACTTTGGTGGTAAGATTTGATAGGTCTAGATTATCACTGCTCGTCTTTGAATCGGAAGACCGCGGCGTCTGATCTGAAAGGAAAGAGATGGGGAAAAGGGAAGAGAAATGTTTTTAAGCTGATAACGCACAAATATTTGTGGGAATTGTGAACTTTTGCTGAGTTTTTTTTTTTTGAAAGCATGTTAATTAGTATAATGGTGCTGCGAGCATTGCTGTTCTTCGGAACTTAAAAATATCTTTTATCTATACGTTTCTCCTATAAGTTTGGAGTCCACTTAAGTATGTTTAATGAAATTGCTGCGCTATTAAATACTAAACATTCCTCCAGAAAGTCTTAAATATGACTGTGTGATGTGAGATATTTTTGCATTGGGAGCTTTGGGATTTGGACCTGTAGGTTAGGTTTGGAAGTGAACCACTCGGTGTACGGATTTTCGCCTTTGTTATATATAATTGATATATGTATGTGCAGATATTTCTCAATTTGGCTTGTACAGTACATTAAATTGTTTTGGTTAATTGTGTTTGTGTTAATTGTATGTGTTTCTTTCTCGTACTTACCAGTTTGCCTGATCTTCTTAGGACTTCTTCTAAATGGGCTTCTTTGTTGTCTATGAGCGCTGTGATCATCTCCTCCTTCATGTGACCACTTAGGCTTCAATTTTGGTGAGGCATGCAGAAACTGAACTCTTGCGGCGTCAGCAGTCATAAGTTTATCCTCAAACCCCGATTCAGATTCATAATCACTGGTGTTAACGACTGGTTTCTTAGCTACTTTCGTCTCTTCTCCGAAGCAGCTAGACAAGATCAGTGTTTCTACATCCTTCCAATCTTTCTTTGATGGCCCTACTGAAACTGGAGACCGATATCCAGAATCGGATGACCGCGCCGAAATGTTTGATTGGTCGTCAGATTTCAGGCAGGTAGACATGGTAGATGTATTTTCATTCTCTTGTTCGCTACTATTCGGAGAAGAATCTATCGTCAGAACAACTTGTTCCAGAGTCTAAAGATTCAATGGAAACCACTGATCCAACGAGGTACGTTTTAATTGTTGTTCGCTGTGGTATCTTTTCAAGTTATTGCTGGTGTTTATTTTCGTGCAGAGCAGTGCAAGACGTAGATACTTTGGTAGATAGATTGTGAGGTGGTGGAACCGCTGTCCTTGAAGGCACTTTGGAAGCGGAATCTCTCGGACTTGGTTCAACTGAGCACCTCTTAACGTAAGCTTTATTTTGGGTTAATTTAGGTGGTGTGTAGTGAGCCCGCACCGGCTTTTGTGTTCCATTTTGATTCAGATTTCTGTCGCGGGGTTTAAGCGTATTTTTTTTGTTTCGGTTATATGTGCATTTTCACTGTCATCTGGAGATGACAGAAGCTCGCTTCTGGCATGTCTAGAATCATCTTTACCATGATACTTTCGTCGATTGTTGTCGTCTCTGAAGTTGCCATCGTATTTTTTCTCATATTTGCTATTTTCTCGCGAGTTGTGTATCCTAATATCGTTCTGTGAGCACATGAAGGCGGAGGCCGCCGACCACTAGGCGGCTTCCTGGCATCCTCGAAGCTACATTGGCATTCTGAACAAGACGTTGATTCTTCTGATACATGGTTATGTCTTGGTGATGATTCATAATGACGTGAGTCATAACGTAGTCTTTCAGAGTCCTGTCTTTAGAATCACTAACGCGCTCAATGCTGCTTCTACGAGATTGTCTAGATTGTGTACTGCGTGATCGTCTTTCATGTCTTTGATTTGTTTGTAAATTGCAACTAGAACGGCTAACGTCTTGCCTTCTAGTGTCGCGAGCACAGATATTATCTCCGACGACTGCGATATGTGGTCGTCTTTCATTTCTCAGTTCATCATCATAAAGATGTCGTCGGATCAGATTTGGTTCGGATTCAAACCTCGAATGCAACTTTGTTCTCGGAACACTGTATGCCTCCTGTGAAAGACCCATGTTATTGTTTATCGCTTTTTCAAACGATTTCCGTACTGGCGATTCTCGCACTAAGTCTCTACACTTATCCTGCCTGCCTGCCCAACTGATTGCTTCAGTCGATCTTGACCTGATAATTTTCTTTTCATAACACACCGGACGATCTACCGATGAAACCGGGCGATCGTTTATCATCAGCTTGGGGTTGACGTTGGCAGAATTACTCTCCATAGACTCGCGATCTTCCAGTTTCCAGCCATCCCAATTTTGAATCTCACTATACCTGCTCTTCAACGAGCCTACTCGAGCTTCACTTGATCGCGATCTCAGCTTCCCTACCCAACGACCAACTCTAGAATCTGGACCGATGACTCTCGTAGCTGCCTTCTGAAGCTCCCAAAGACCTCTACGCCCTCGTCTTTCACCGTCATTGTTGTTATTTTTTAGCATGTGTAGACGATTCCGGTGACTCGCTTCTTTTCCCTTTTCGCGATGCATCTTTCGATTTTGACCTGAGTGTAAAGCGTTTATAAAAGCTACTGTTACTAGTTATGCTAGAAGACATCTCTGAATTAGAGGTAGATGTTGTGCAGGTCATTGAATCCTGACCGTCAGACAAGTCGTAATTTGTGGTTTCTGATGATGTCAAGCTATTGTCGTGATTACAGCGATTGTTATTATAATTTAGTCTCTCTCGTGAGCGGGAGTTGTTTCTCGACGTTCTGTTCCTTTCCTTACTCAATGCCCGTCTTCTCTTGTCGCACTCACGGCAGCTGTGATAGCCGTCTGTATAAATAGATGAGAATAGAATAATGAAGAACTGTTATTAAACGTAACCACATTTAATTTCTGCGTTCATGGTACAATATTATAGCAGTATAGTTGTGAGGATCAAACCGTCGCATCTTTTTATCCTGAAACTCGTTTTTACAAATCAAACTAATGTTTCATGTTAAAACATTAAAAATGTCAAAACCTAACGATTTGTCGACATTGATTTGAGACTGTATAGACAGGTGTGAAGGAATTAACTGGATTAGGGGTTTTAACATTCAATTTGTTTGCTATAATTTTAACCGTGTGAGATTGTTTTGCACTCTTTTATAATAACTATCACAAGAAACAAGATATTTTGAAACCAGGAAAATATTTTGTTTTATTTTTAATTTACGTGAATAATCCAAATAACAATATGCAATGCTACTCTCTAAATGTAAAAGAGTGGGTTTCCACTCTTTCGGGTAGTTCAATGAGGGACAACACGTTTTTGAGTAGAACACGCACTCTGAAAGAGTGAAAAATTCACTTTCACACTCATTTCAGAGTGAAATTTTACCACTCAAAAAGGTGTTGTCCTCCATTCACTCTTTCACTCCTTTTTTCCACTCTTTCCACTCGGTTTACATTTAGAGAGTAAAATCCACCATTTCGTTCCAAAATTAGGTTCATTTAAAGAGGGATGGCCCGATTTAAGTATATTAATTTTTCATCTTGATAGAATGGCCTTCACCCCAAAACCCCATCTGTAAAGTTTCGCGACGATATTTCAATCCGTTTTGATGTGAGAGCTAAAAACGTGATTTTGTAAGCCCCATAGAGTACTGTGTAAAATTAATATTGGTCGACCAAAATGGGGCACATTTTCAATCATAACTTCCAAACCAAACATCCTCTGGCCCTAAGATTTCACAGGGTAAATGAGAAAAATAGCAGTTTTCTTCTGATACCAACATTTTGACCACTTCCGGTAAAATCTGGGGTTCTGGGGACGAGGCTATTAGCGATCGGGCCATGCCCCTTTAAGCATCGATTGATTAAAGTGGAAAGCTAAATCATCTCCAATATCTTTGATCTTTGAACATGGTTTCTCAAATTCCGAAATAATCAATTACTTTCATAATCATAAGATTGGAAAGCCAAATGATCTTTAATATCTTTTGAGAATCGTTTCTGAAGTTCCGAAATTAGGTTAATTTCAATAATAGATTTCTATCGCCATGGAAGTGGAAAGTTAAATCATCTTTATTATCTTTACTGCTAACTTCCAACAGAAAAAAAAGATGAGAAACCAAAATCTCCCACGGCCATGCACCTTAACGTACTGATGAAATAAACTTAGCCAAATCAGAACACATCGCTACGCAAAAGGGTTAAATTACAATACTAAACACATTCTAACATTTCAATAATTATTTTGATAACAATACAGTCGCATTGCCTTAGGCATATAGATAGAAGTATTATGCACATTATGTGACTGGTAGTCCATTTTGGTTTAAAAGTGCAAGTATGTGACACGAATCTAATAGTATAATGTACGAAACCTTGAAGACGCAATAAAGCGATGGTGATAATATCGGAAAACTTGATCAACCGTTCTTGCATTGTTTGCACATAAATTGTGGTTTTCTGATATCGTTGGTGAGTTATTGACAGAAATTCAATTCACTTTGTTCAGGACTCTTACAACATAATATTCACCGGGATGTTTCCGATGTTTTTATTAAATCTTGCTCTCCAGTCATTGTTATCCAAACAAGTTCTTGTTAGACATGTACAATTTGGAGGAAATAAATAGACAAAATTGCAATAATAAATTCAAAATCAAATTAAATCAATGATGATGGTCAAGGGCGTGCCCGTAAACCTTCAAAACCTGAATGGGGCTGAGTAACTATGATAATTATGCTAAAAATATCCTAAGTTTACATCTTTTTGATGACAAAATCTGGGAAGGGCTCTACTCAAAGCTCAAAGCTACTCCTCGAGATTGTTATGGACCCCCCCCCCGGATTCCGCCCAACTTTCATTAGGGGCACCCTCGCTAAATTTGTTCATAACCTTCATAGAAGATAAATCAACTGGGAAATGGACATATGCTCTCCACGGTCACGGAATTGCTCTGGGCGACCGTAAAGGATAGATAGAAACAATTTCGAAATTATGAAAAATTTGCGCCTTACAGCTCATATACATGCACTTTTCAATAAATGTCTGTAACACACTTAAACACAGTGCATTTTCTATTGCATAATTCTATTGTTTCGCTTGAATTCGTACCCAATGTTGAATCTCGCCATATCTTTATTACATTTTAATAAAAAAACACTATGTGTATCAGCGAAGTGAAGCTATCTCTATGTGTCTAGTGTTGATAAATCGATTGTCATATTCTTGCGCCAATTTCAGCGTGTGATTTTCAACAAACATAGGCCGAGTGTATTTCAACCACTTTCATACCGGTAGCTCTTTTATTAGATTAAAAAAAGAAGCATTTTGGTTACAGACTTATACACACGTGGCAGACGTGACCTGATTTCTAGTTCATTTACCGACAGTCATGAACTAAATTGGAAATCTCTGAATGGAAAAAAACACCGCCAATATACCAGATGCGTGGCTTTGCGTAAGTTTATTCAAGTAAATCGACAGAAAAAAACTCATTCACATCATCTCTACACCGTGTGTCAATACGGTTTGGCTTCAATTTTTCAGTTTCGATGAGCAAAGAAACAGGCGTTGTTTTGTGGTCTGCTAGAGCAAAATATGGTTGCCAAGCGACTAACAAAGATTTTGGATTGCCATAAGTTTTACAGGTATTTTAACATTAAGCTGACGTTTTTCTAACTGCAGGGTGCCATCCATTTTTAATAGCAATCTGGTCAAAACCAACAGTACCATTGCTTATACCGGAAAATAAGGTTGAAGCTGAAGTATTCTGTTAGTTTGTTATGAATTACGATTGTGTTTATGAATTATACACAGACTACTAATACGGTATGCAAAATGGATGACCACACACATTTCGTTTAAACGATTTAAAAACGTATTTTAAAGTTTGTTCAACTTGCTTAAACTTTTAACCAAATTTTCTAATGACAAAACCACTGACCTAAAACTAGGCTTGTAAAGGGACACGAGGAGATTTCTGAGTAAAATTTCCTTATAAAATGTGTACTCGATTGGTTGTAGAATACGAGAACACATGCCGAGATCGTTTCGAATTGACTGTTTATCGGACAAACAAGAAGAAAAGAAACCCAAAAACTATATTTGAACTTGCCTGTTCTCTTATTAAACATATAGAGAAGTATGCTTGTTTTTTCTGTCGTGCACGACAGAAAATACTAAATCACGTTTTGATTATAAAATGGCGTTTTGGCTTATCCACTTTCAGCCGTCATGGTAAGCATTCTGAACATGCAACAACAAAAATAGTATCGAAAACAGTCGGAGCGATTTTTTCTGTAAATCTCTTGAAATCTATTTTTAAAATAGTTCAAACTGTAATATGAAATAGTGTCAAAAGCTATTCTGTCAGGGGACGTTCATCACTCAGAAATTACGAGCTATTATGCATCATTTATTGGTGTAATCAGTTTCTAGGAGGTTCTGGGACACCTTTCCGCCGCACGGAAAGGCCAAAGACGACTTTTCGCAGCATGGGAAGATTCTGGAACGGTTCTTGATAATATGTGATTGTTTCGGCAGCATTTCACAATGTGGAAAGAATACTGCGGAAATAACCATTTCATGCAGCAAAAGTGGTTTCAAAAAGCTTTTAAGCTTTTTAAGACATTTCGTGTGATAGTCTGTCGCAGAAAAAGCGTTGATTGTATTACTCCATATATGTCACTATGATTTCCAAAAATACAGAATTGACGATGTAATGTACTGGCGAAATCAAATACGATGCTTTGTATTATACACTGTACACGTTCTTTAAATAGTGTATTTAAAGTGGTTCCACGGAACTACTGCATCACACAACATCAGATATTGATTGTTGACGGAATGTCTTTACAATTACTGCTATATCTGCAGTAGACAGTGAAAATAGCATCAACTTAATGGCGCGGGATCTTTTTTCTAGTCGTTATTTTATGGCTCATACATGTATTTGTCTGCATGAATTTATCCGTCTGTTTATCTGTCAATATCTATCTATATTACTAAAAATGAGATCTGTCTGTCTGTCTGTCTGTCCTGTCTGTCTGTCCTGTCTGTCTGTCTGTCTGTCTGTCTGCCTGTCTATCTGGCTATGCGTTTCGTTATGCTTTAACATATGGGACTGATCATATTTGGCATGGAGGTAGGGGAGGGCAGTCTGACCTTTGTTTGCAGGGTTTTGGAGTGACCCAAAGGTCAAAGGTTATCTGGAGGTCAATTTGCGTAGAAATGCCACCAATTCGGTCAACTAAGGACCGCTGACCTGAGCACAGAACAAATCTGAGGTCAAAGGTCACACGATAGGTCAAAGGTCACACACGGGGGAAATACACTAGTCTTATCTATATTATCCATGTATCTACGTGTGTGAAGAAACTGAGATCCCCTATCCCCATGACAGGTTGTCTTACAATCTTGAAAAAAAAATGTTTGAACTCTTTTGAAAGATTTTCAGAAACTGTTCCCTACGTCGCCCCATCTAACATTGAATAAGGTATCGTCAATAGCAGTCTTTCCAATTCCCCATCATTGATTTATTTACATTGTATTCCTGCAGGTACCGAGTTCCAGATTTGTTTGTATATTGAGTAAAATCCGAATCCTGATCGCCCTATGAATCATTTTGACATAGGCAAAGGAACCATAAATGCATCTCGTCTTTCGATTGGACGTCGGGCCCATGTTTAAAAGAGCAATACCTGTTCATGTTCATTGCAATCAGTTTCGATTTAGAAGTAGGGTGAAACCCCTGATTGTTTCATTCCATGTTATGGTTTTATATCATGTGTTTAGTCATTGTTACTGACGGTAAGGCGTTTTATGCTTCATAGAGCAAATGATGAAATGCTGATTGTTATTTTTAGTTTTTATCTTTTGTATCTATCTATGTATTCATGTATCCATGTATCTATGTACCTATATCCATCGTATCTATTTATTTATGTATCTCTCTATCTGTCTCTACCTCTCTATATACCTTCGCTTCTTTTCCTTTAGTCTCTGTTGGATTTTCATGTTGGTTGGCATGACTAATACATCGAGGGACATAGGGCTGTTCAGCGGGAACGTGAAGGTAGCTGGATTCATTTGAAGTCTTCTTTTGAACAAAATATAGGGTGACCCCACAAAAAATACAACTTATGACAATATATTGACATCGTCATTGGTTGTATTTTTTTTTTTGGGGGGGGGGGGTCACCGTTAAAATATTTCTTTCCCCACAGAAATGGATTGGTGTTCAATAAACCTGTTAAAATGATCCTTTGGGCGGATCATATTGATGGATCATATTGGTGGTGTTCATAACAAGATTTCAAAGGTCACCTTTTGGGTAAAACACAAAAAGTTTCTCCAGAAAAGGCAATGAGTATTCTTCAAAGATATCTCAAAAGGATCCTTACGAAGTTGATACCATCAAGCGTCAAGGGATGGTTAACTGTCATCTAGGGGATTATTTGTTCTTGTTCTTGTCCAATACAGCTCAACACCCCTAGTGGGAAAAACGAGCCGGAAGTTGTGTGCGTGTGCTGGTGATGATATTACTTGAAGTGATTTCTTAGTTGCTTTGAAGAGTTGTGGGTCTTGGATCCATGTACTGGTAGTGAATTCCAGTCTAATCATCTTTCCAAAGATGTGGATGGGTATTAATCACCAACGTTACTAAAGCATTTGTTTTAGGAGTGGGTCATATGGAGCGTTCAGTGATAAAAATTAACTAAGTGGTTTTCATCAAATTTGCTCAATGATTACTACTTAGCGAGTCATTTTGTTCTAAGATAAGAGATCAATGTCTTGTAGGGTCGTTTGATGCAATTGATGAAACGTTTGTAAATGCTTTTACCAAAATAGATGAATATCAATGTTCTTCAGAATAATACTTTAGGAGCTGGTCATATGAGTGTTCAGAGATAATAAGCAGAAATGATTTCCATGCTTCCACTAAGGCGGTTTGGGGTATATCTTTGACCGCCTATTTTAAGACCACCATTGATATAAGTGATGTCACGGACGTCTTTTATTGATTCCAGTCTAATAACTTAAACAAAAGAAGCTATTTAATCTCAATTATATGTTGGTTTTAATGCACAACACTTTTTTGCTTAATGATATACCCCTGTGTAAACGAATTACATTTTATAACCTTCCCATTCTCAAAATAGATTAATTTTCAAAAATACATACTTAATTTTCAAAAATACATTCCCAATTTTCAAAAATACATACCCAATTTTCAAAAATACATTCCCAATTTGCAAAAATACATTCCCAATTTGCAAAAATACATTCCCAATTTTCAATAATACATTCCCAATTTTCAAAAATACATTCCCAATTTTCAAAAATACATTCCCAATTTTCAAAAATAATCATCCCAATTTTCAAAAATACATTCCAAATTTTCAAAAATACATTCCAAATTTTCAAAAATACATACTTAATTTTCAAAAATACATTTCCAATTTTCAAAAATACATTCCTAATTTTCAAAAATACATACCCAATTAGAAAATAAAAGCGTTCAAAATTTTCGGGTTCTATACAAAAACATGTGATTTCATAGCAGTGTTACTCTTAGTTTTCTTAAAATTAGCAATTAAAGATGTACTCAAAACCAACCTAGTGGAAGCCCTTAAACAAAGGGCATAATTACACTATACCCTTCGTATCTACTTTAATATCACGTGTTTATTCTCTTAATGGAATAAAGCACATCATATCTAGTAGGTACGAAAGATATAAATGTAATTATGGCAAACAAAGAAAAGGCTGAGAAACATGAGAAATGGCATGAGTGATTTTTTCTCAAATGATACTAATCCTGTTAGTGTCATAGATCCGAGATTTATTTTATTGTATAATAGTATCTTAGTTTGTTAACTTTGGTGTCGCGATTAAGTAGTTAAAAAGAATGTTGAAGTGAGCAATATGCGATAAGACCTTCCATTGCAGATGTGATACACAAATCCTTGGATTATGTAGGATAACATGTAATCCGCAATCCTATATTCCACTCTTGAATGGCTTCCTTTCTTTCTTTTAATCTCCACCGCAAGCTAGACAGAAAGGGTCCTCAGGGGAAATTTGAAAATGATGTAAAAGAACACAATTCTGATTTTTATCGGCATATGCGAGACCAATTTATTCTATGTTCGCTGAACATAACTTTTCTGATCTGAAGAGTCAGTATACACAAAAACTGCCGGGCAACGCTACAGCGAGTTTTGTCCAAGGTCTTGCTTGCAGGCTATATTAGTGTCTTGCTCCATTTGATGATGCTCTTCAACTGTATGATGGGATGTGATGGTGTGATATTATACATTAGCGAAGTAATCATGACTCAATCCTATTCGGACTTTGTAACCTTACCGAACTACAAATTTTGAAATGGACAAATAAAGCATTTTCCACAAGAGCTGAAAGAAATCCTTCCAGATGAGAAAAGATGTTTCTTTGTTATTGCCCTCTCTTCCATCTTCCTTACTCCCTCTCCTTACCTCACTCCCTCCAAAAACAATAATATAGATTCTACCATCAATGTTCTTACAATTTATTTCAGGTTTCGTTACCACCTTATAAAACTTTCAATTATTTGCTTCCCTTTTTCATTATATTTTTTACTATTACCAAAATATGATAGCAATAACCCAAAATTGCAACCATTTTCTTTGGCAAGTACGACGTCATTTCCTTCAACCTGTGCTTAACCTTACGGACCCCCCCCTGTACCTTCTTTGAAATTGCTATACAAAGGTTGAAAGTACTGGTTCGAACCAAAATATACTTCATTCATATTAACAACAGTAGCACAACAACAACAACACAACGAATCTTTGTCGAAAGTACAAAGTACACATATTTTCCACTTGATTTAAGCGCATGGTTCGCTGACCCCAATACACAAAAACCTTTAAACAGGTGTCCCTAAATATCGGTTAAAAACTTTGTAGCGAGAAAATGCAGACAATTTACTATTGTGTCCAGTTGTAACAAGTGGACCACAACACGTGCAGCGTTTGTTGAATTTGACAGCGATTCATATTTTTATGACATGCCCCGATTTTTGATGTCCCGTCGACTGGGTGTGCTATATTTCACGCTTAATACAACAGCGTGAACATCACCGTTTCTTAAAACAACTTTGTCTCGCTCTCAAAGAACCTTAAAATGCGTTATAGCCATGGAAACTGATGGTCCAGTAAGTAGTACATCAAGTTCAATGAACGACAAGTGAGATCTCTGAGCCTTATTTGGCTGCAATTTTTTCCAAGTTGGAGGGACCGCAATAATTATTTATCGGGGGTAGAATATTTTTGGATGATTCGTCCGAGGGGACTGTAGCATTTTTAGAACACATCTTAGTAAATGTTGATTTCTGAAATGTTTTTAATCTAGCAGGATAGTTTCATGGTTTTGGCATGTGCAAAAAAGGGGATCACGCATTCTGGCTCTCCGGGGGTCAGATGATTGCACCATCCCTTTGCCCCCCCTGGCCCCTCCTCAAAACATAATGCCTATCCAACCAATAATCTTTCAAAATGCAATCATTTTGAACATTCTTGGAGTTGGAATCAGGAAGATTTTCTTTTCCTTCAAAATGCCGATAACCCCCCAGTGAAAATTAATGTCACGGTTGGCCAACATGTACCTAAAAGGGGTATTTCGGCAAAAAACTCCGTTTTTTGTTTATGTCTCAAAAGACTTCGCCTAAAAACCTTTAATAAATACATATTTAGCCCTGCAGAGGTCTAACCATATTTTATTGCCCAAACCACAATTTTACCGGCTTTTTGACGCGAACCTGACGAATTGTTTCCAGGGAAGTACCCCGTTACATTACACAGGAAAGTTGTAAAAAAATGGTAAAAATGGACGGCAATTATCCCCCGTAAGTTAACTTTACAACGTCATTCTCAAATTGATCAAACATTGTCAGTTAGAACCTTGTAATCACAGAGGAATCGACTATTAATCTACAGAATTTATGCGATTTCTTCAATACCTTTTGACTTACAATTATTCATCTATAAATTTGGCTTTACTAGGAATTATTGTCAAGAATCCGTTGGTATAAAATTGAATCATGTGTATTTCGTTGTCTGCATGTTGCAATACTTTTGGCCAGTGGGGGTGAGTTAAGCCAATGCTAGAAGATTTACACACCACAGGATAAAATAGGCTTATGTGTGTATTTAATACATGAATGCATATTGCAATCACGGTTGTAAATAGCTTCTTGACTATAGGCCTAGAAGATTGAAAGAGAACTCCTTTTCGCGTTCTTTGCAAGAGTTTGGTAATAATGGCCCCAGCCATTTTTTCCTTTTAATCTCTTCCAACTTGTACTTAGTAAACATCATGCCTTGTGACCGACTATGTCCCGCTTGTTATCAGGTGTAAAATCACTTTTTGGCTTGAATAAATCTTGCGAGAAAGCATTATACTAAACAGATTAGTACAAACAAAATACACAGAAGCTTATTAACACGCTGGTAAAAAGGCAACAAAAACACAAAACCTTAAGCCTCTTTTTCTTTTGTGTACCTTTCTACCAGGTATATTCTATTGGTGTCTCAGTACTTTATCTAACCTATTATGTCATACCAGCAAAACCGTATGAGATTTGAAAAACATAATTGTTCCTTGACGTTTTTAGCACTTAAGCTCGGCAGCTATCGCATTTAACTGTTTAAAGTGGATTTTAAAAGGTTTGATGCGTGTTATTGTGAAAGCGTCTTGTCTGAGACAAATTTGACATTATGATATTGTAATTATGTTAAGGATGCGTTTTATTCCTTAGTTAGCTGAGCATTTTCAATGTACCATCTACATGCCATGGACACTGTCTTTACTGGTGGTCGTTCATGCTTCCATATCTTTTAAAATATTGTCACGAACTTCAATCATGCCTAGGATAGACATAAGAACTATCCTTAAATGTCCTATTATATTCCACAATCCTCCTGACGTATTCTTGCTCACTTTTCCCAGTCCCTCAAATCTGATAGATAGATTTTATGCGAAATTTAATTTTAAAAAGGAAACTGTCTCAATTTATTTTCCAACCGATCACTACGTATCCTCGCTTACAAAGGCAATTTTCAAATGGTCATTTCTCAAAATATCGTGCCATGCTATTATGCAAATTATCTATTGATTAATAACGACTTTATTTTTGGTAATGTTTCCATTTTGGTCAGTTCTTCATAAGTTTGAGGGACATTTGAAGAACAAAAAAGTGTCATGTTTTGGGAACTTGTTCTTTAAAAAAAACCTGTGAACGGTTCTGTCACTTTCTCTTTTTAAAGCTGAAATATGTCAAATGCTGGCGTGATATTTCAATAGATCGGTTTTATAGATGTCGTGCGAAAGGCGTGGCTTGTACTTTGAATTTGGAATTCCTTTATTCATGGTTCGATCGAACGATAAATTTCTCGTTTCACGTACAAGTATACGCATCGCGTGTATATGACATTCAAACCGGGAGTTTCCGTAACCTGACCCATCTGACACACTTATGAATTCGGAAACCTTAACGAATAAACATGTGCTTATTCCGTGAAGGGTTTCTGAATTCATAAGCGTGTCAGAAAAAAAGTGTGTCAGATGGGTCAGGTTACGGAAACTCCCGGTTTAAATGCCATATTCCCTCACGGTTATCCGTGAGTAATCAAGTGCTGCTGTTTGGACCGTAACCATGGTAACTCATCATTCATAAGTTGACACGTGAAGAAAAGTGGCATCTTGACTTTTCTTGTCAATTATCTTGTACAAAATTCATTAAACCAGTACTTAGAAAAATTGCCTAAAGATTGCATGAAACAATTGAGCAAAACTCTTTCTACAACTACATTTACTTCATTGAAGGAGTATCACGCTGAGAAAGGAAGAAATGCCATTGTCAAATGTTTCCACATTTCTATGATTTTTGTACCAATACTAACATTTCAATCTACCTGAGCGGAAATTTAAATACCACAATTTGTGGCGTATCGGAAGAACATGTGTCGCTTATTCACACAAGTTGATTCACAACGGACATTAGAACCGTCATCAGCTGGGGGTACAGGATGTACTTGTCGCGTCAAAGAATCATACTCCAAAGATACAGTTGTTGAAATCTAAAAGATGACTGTCAGTCTACTGTTGTGACGAAAGTACACATTGAAGTCACTGTCCGCCCAGGTTGTCACGACCACTAGTTAAGATAGCCATCTCAATGTCACCGTGAAATTGTACAGAAGGAAATACGAGTAACATGATGAAGAAAGAATCGCTAGATCTGTATATTGCAAATTGCACTTGAACTTTCTGAGGAGAACGACCTTAGAATAATTGAGAAAAAAGTAATGTTTTGATGTAATTTTATTGGGTACTTTGTCCTAAGACGATGTATACATTTGTATCAAATTAGCAATGGTATCATTAGCGTACAAGGTGATGAAAAAAATGTTCTATGGACCATACCAGTAGTGATTTCGCATTTTGGCATTATTTTTAATTTGCTGTCTGTAAAATCAGCCCTCGTAGGCGAAAAAAATTGGTTGATTGTGAATTTTGACAAGTGAGTGAAGTGAGCATTTTTAATAGATTTTGGCGATTTTGTAGAGTTATTAGAAACAAATATTAACAAATATTCGCACGACTGACTGAACCTACTTCAAAGGTCCTATACTAGTAGATATAGAGCAGGTTTTTTCGTAGCCTAATCGAGAATTTTACGAGACAAACGCATATTATCAAGTTTATAAACTAGAATGATCGCAAAAAATTCTGAATTTTCTATCTTGGAAGGGATGACAGTTTTAGCTTTTATGTGGATTAGGAATGAACATGTTTGTACAATAGCTGCTGCTTTTATCATTTATAATTAAGTTACATTTACATGAAACACGGCAAACATGAAATTATTTGATTTCTCCCCCCCCCCCCCCAGGGTTTTCCAAGGTTTTCTTTGAGGTTCGACCTTTATATATTTAAACGAGGAAAAAAGACAAACATGGAAAAAATCATAATTATACAATTGGGAAATACTAAACATCAAAACAAGACTAGAAATCCATACTATGAGCACACGCAATATGAGACAAAAATGCATCTCATTTGTAAATAATAAGATTACAACCAGCTCAAATAAATAACGAACGATTGCAGGAAACCATTAACAACAATTTTACTTATCAAATTGTATATCTTGGATTTTGTCCAGTTACGACATGGATTGTGGGGGATGCGGGGAAAGTACAAGTGAACTTGATTTTGGCATGACCTAGACTGCAGTGTCCGAGTAGCAGCCTTGGGCGGAGTCTGAAGAGGGGGGCGTATGGATCGATCTTCATTCTCCATTTTGGTCGACAAACAGTACTCTATTCCGCCGTGTTTCAGAGATAACTTAATTGTTCAAAAAAGCTGAAAGGCATTATTTGGCTTACATGTCCAGGAAAATGTTGACTTTTTCTTTAATAAGGTTTAGGGGGAAAAAACGTATGAGTATGCACTGCACATTTGATAATCAATACGTTTTAAAAAAATAGATTATTATTATTATTTTAACCCATGAATCATCAGTAGGATTTAAGTTCAAGTATCATAGTGGAAATTGCAAGGTGTGTTGTATGAGGACCTGCCGCTCACAAAACCTTCATTTTCATCCCGATTTTCACAGACTCACCCTCCAAGCCCAATCAGTACCAGAGACGGCGGGAGAGAGATCCGGCCCACCTTTTTATGTAATGGGAAAGTTATTGTTTTTTTTTTCAAATACACAAAAAAATTTGATGAAAATCAAGCTCCAAAGCCCTTATTTCGGAAAGAAACGATAAATCAGACCATTATAATCCCCAAATCGTATAACAACCAAAATTCCTCCCAGCGGGAAAATGTTCCTGCCAGGTACAGGCATAGCCAAACATTTATGTTCCAGTGCCCGAAAGGAATGCATCCCCGCTGCAGCAACAGCGGCGGCGGATGGTGAGTGGTGGTTGATAGGTGTGTGTGTTGTGGGTGGGGTGTGTGTGTGGTGTGTGTGTGTGTGTGTGTGTGTGTGTGGGTGTGTATGTGTGTGTGTGTGTGCGTGTGTGGGGGGTGGAGCTACGATGAAATTGACCCCCCTTCCCACCTATGGGGACTTTGTTTCACCTGACCACAATAAATTGAAAAATATAAATTCCCAATCTTATTTAAAAGAGGAATGAGCCAGACTTTCTGTGACATTCTTATGTATATATCAGGCTTACGTCAAGGCCGGGAGTCAAGGTCTAAAGTTCGATAGTAAATGAATTCTCTTTTCCATCGAAACACGACATCAAAAGATTCAAAAAAGCTACAATCTTGTATGACACTTCTGAGTAATCAAATCCCCTGTGATTCCAATGAAATTGTATCCTGATTAATGGATTTCAAATTGGCTGGTTGAGCGCTAAAGATGAGAAGATACTTGTATACAGTATGTTAAAAAATGAAAACTGCGCAATTGCACGTTAGAATCATATGGCCAAGCGGGGATATTCTTCGCTTATCTATCGACGCTGATAGATTGCCAAAATCTAACTTCTTGCGGTACCGTGCGAAATGTTTGTCCGCAACTAATTTAATTGACATTATTTAAGGGAAATTTGATTTCACATGTTTACTAACTTAGGATTGGATATTAATAGATGTCCTCGTTAATGCTAAAAGCAAAAAACGTGGTAGGGGGTAAGTCCGTTCGTATTTCGCGCGATACGGGGGATGTTTGCAATGACATAACAGTGCAGTGACATGTCATCAGCGGGCATTGACTATAAGTAGATTGAAATAACAATAGTGGACAACAGCAAAATTACGCCCCGACCAATCGGTTGGGTTATTAGAATTTCAGCTTGACCCAGACGAGCTATACGAGTGTCTTGATGAGCTAAGGTCCCGGCTGCAATCATCTAGTATTGTTAGAAAAGAAAGAAATAATCTCAAGAAGCTGAGAATGGTATAATTCTATTATCGGAAAAGCAAAACGTATCGTAAGTGATTGTTAGGGTTAAATCTCCAAACAAGAAACCTAATGACGTTAAAACAACTACAATGCTAATGATTAGTAAAGTTAGAGGTCAAAAACAACAATCAGAAATCTCTCACTTGGGCATGCACGTAGCTATGTTGAATGTTGTAGTGCGTAATGTGGGTGTTGGCGCGTAATATAATGTGAAATTATGAAGAATAAAAAAGACAAATGGGCCAAATGAAATCTTTAAGGCGCGTACATCCTTTTTTTACGTTTTGTTAAATTTTGAACATTTTTTGTATATTTTTTTATCAAAATTTTGTTTATCTGCTTCACCACTAACCATTGACTACATGTATTATTGTTCCCCAAACACTACACTAGGTTCGATTTCGTACTGCTGGTCCAACCTAAAGGCGACAGCTCAAATCGTATTTGAATCTCACTGGCTGGCTGAATGAAGAGTGACTGTATGGGGGGGGGGGCGTTATTTTGCAAAAATCATCTTTTTAATATGAATCGGCGTTCAAAATATGGTAATCACCATTAGAAATCAAGAAATATGAAAGAATTATTCAAAAAATATATGAACCCCCTGTACATGCCCCTTGAAAGTTTCGAAACAGGTTCCGAATCGGCAACCTTGTGTACATAATTCTTGTAGCAGACGACATCAGACAATTAGAAAGGAGTGTGAACTCCTTATTTAAAATGTTTAACTTAAATGTGAGTTGTGTATGTGGCCGTATTGGGTGTTAGTGTAAATTAATGTATGTGGATGATCGGGGGGGGGGCACTCAAATGAAAATGGATATTTGTGTAAGGCTCGCGCTTCCAAACCCAGGGGCATTCGGTGACAGGAGGACTGAAAAATAGGGTCTTTGGTAAGTCAGTAAATTGACCCCAAATAGGGCTTTCAGAGTGACAAATTTGCAAAATTTCGAAAAAAAATGGGGTTTTGGGTGAGAATTTTATTTTTTGCAAAAATTTTCAAAAAACAAAAAAACACGCGTTTTTTTTTTAAAAAAAATTTCCCCTTTTGGGGACAAGCGATGCTGAAAAAGGGGTCTTAAACAGCTGACAACGTGGGCTTCCAAGATGGTAGTGCCCCCCAATCACGAATATTGCATAGTTTACAATCTTGCAGCTGAATGTAGCATTGGATTTGTTAACGACAGCTTTCCAGAAGGGGATCAAAGCATGGCTGTAATTCCGCAGCTCAAGTTAAGGCTAAGTCTGGCTGATCTCGCAGGCGTCTTTTAGCGATTTACACAAATAGTCAAGGACAAAAATGCCAGATATCATCAGTGAGGAATCAAAGCAAGAAGAACTCAAGAAGCAAGGAATGAAAAAAACAAAGAAATTGCCAATCTTGCAGTGATAGAAGAAGAATAACGATTTAACTGAGCTGAAAAGGAGTGGAGGGACCCTTACTTTAGCAAGAATCTAGAACTGAAAGACATCAATGAACAAAAAAACAAGCACGTTTTTATCTTTAAGTCAGATTGCAGGGATAGAAGCTTGCACTCCCAAATCCAGTGAATTTTCAGAGTTGAAGATAGAAACTCTTGTGAAATAGTATGCTGCAAACCAAATCGTTAAAAAACCAAATATTGACTGCTTAATTTGTGACAATAGTAAAAAATCAATGGACACATTTGGATGTTCCATTCCACTCGCTGCGGCTCGTGAAATTGGAAAACCAAAATTTGTCTTGTGAATATTTTTTACTATGCACTCATAGGCAGTCAATATTGTATATGGACTTCAATGAAGCAGTGGATTCTCCTCTAGATGAACAAGGTGATGCTTATCTCCAGATGATGAGCTTTTTATACAGTTAGTTATATGGTTGTCACTATTTTATCATATCCTACATAAATATTTATATACAAACACGTTGGTTCCCAAAATGTGTTTTTTTTCTGAGGGAACTTAGGGCAAAACATTTTCAGGGGGAAGGGGATTTTTAGGGTGGAAAAATCAGAAAATACTGGCCCAAAAAGTCATTTTTCGAGAAATCTTTTCAAAATTGGCCATTTTGTCAATTTTTTTTGGCATTTGTTTTTTCTGGGGGGAAAGCTGCGGCCGTGGTGGTGGGGGGGGGGGGGGGCAAGGTCCAAAGTTAGGGGCAATCCCCTCCCCCCATAGACCACCACTGCTACAAAAGATCATTAAAACAAACCACATTTTCATTCACCATTTCCCTTCAGTTCCTATGATCACCACCCTATTACAGACCTATCATGATTTGCTAAACGCAAATCGAACAATCATCAAAATCATGATTTAGCATGTACGGAACAAGTTACAGTATCCTAACATACCCTGGCCCAATAATAGATCAATAGCAACCTAAAAAGGACAGATCGGAGATTTTAGTCATAACTGTCTTTACGGACAATTACTACAACACTAATTGAATGGGATAACGTATCTTGGAACACTGCCGTTTTCTCCCATTCCCTTTTCTTTCAATTCTATAGGTGAAAAGGTAACGTTATAAGACTTTCTACAGACTTATATCCTTCACTTTGAAGCAATTCCTGCAAATTTCAAATAGTTTTTCAAATCACTGATAGTGTCCTTTAAACGCAAAAGTGCACGTCTGCCAAATTCCAGCAACAACCATTGTTACCAAATCTCAGGGGGCATGTACAGGGGGTTTAGCCTGCTTAAATTCATTTTAATGATGATATTCGTGGTTAGCAGGGTTGATAACATATTTTCAAAATATCTAAAAAAGATTGAAATTCTCACACCCCCCTAACTGTATCACGTTAACCTTTTTCGCTGCATGGTGGTCTGAACCTGTTGAGAGCCGAATCTACAGAGATCATGTATTAGTAATCGATAAAAGACAACGAGACTGATTTCCTTGTTTCAACCTCATTTGGGCTGATTGAAACGTGGTACGTTTGCAAAAGTGAGCCCAATGGTGTTGTAAAACATTGGATAGCAAAACACTTAGCAACAACCAATTTTTGTCATGGCATCCCTACTTACTCATAAATTTGATAGCCCGTTTTAAGTGTAAATACTGCATGTTCATTCAATGAATTTCTTCTATAAGGTTACTGCTAATTGATCGAAGTTAATTGAAAAATCAGTCCATCGTTGTTCTGATAAATATCAGTGGTTGAAATTATTCATTACAAGACTCCTTGTCTTTCCTGACTTTATACTAGTTCAAATTCTCTAATATAAAATATAATGAAAATTCTGTACAAACGCAACACCCGCTTTTCAACTTAGACTTTTCTGCATATTACATAATAAACAAACAAACAAATCAATAATTTGCCAGCCGAATATATCAGGGACGAGTATAACTTGGTATCCTGCAAATATGATCAATGATCAATGTTCAATATATATATTAAACATGGGTACATTTTGATAAATACTCACATTCATGACATGGGACAAAATATTCCTGATGTACTCTGTTTATTGAGGTTCATTTTTTGACATTGAAAACAATATGATTTGAAAATTCCACTCTCTAAATGTAAAAAGATGACACTTCGCTCTTCGAGAGGTTCTAAAGAGGACTCTTTATTGGAGTGAATGTTTAAAATCACAGTGATTTCCACTCAATTTAGAAAAACATCACTTTGAAGCAGAGTGAAAAAATCACTTAAAAGATTGTAAAATCAGTTCAAAAAGAGGTGAAATTCATTCCAAATAGAGCGTTCCTCCGCGACCTTCGAATACATTGTGAAAGTAAAAACGAAGTGTTCTGCAAACCAACCAATTTCACCGTTCACCGTGCCGTGCTTGCCTGGTCATTTAATTTGACATCCGATTTCAGTTTATCAATACCTTGCCGGTGTCGAATTTGATCAACGATTTTTACTGTTGAAAAATTATGTCCAGACAAAAAAACAAGAAAAACGGCCAAATAACATGAATTTACCTAGGTTTTATTATTTAACCTACTTCCCTCTATTAGGTGGCTGGCCATTGTCAGGACCACAGTCCCCGAGGATTACATAAATGCTTTTTGAAAGCATCAATTTTGACAATCGGTCTATTTGTTAGTGAAGCATAAATTTCAAATCTCATCTTATGATGAGCCGACTGTGACAGCACAAAAGTACAATGCATGCATGCGTCATCATTGCGAAGGGCCTTTCTAAAGTTAGCTTTCATTCTTACCATATTAGTCTTTTTCTCGTCAACATTCAAGAAAATGCATTGTACAATAATACAATAATTCAATCATTCGCGTTGTACCAGAAGCGGAAGTTCAGATTTATTTTCCTCACCCAAATAGTACACACAAACACACACACAAAACACACACAAAGGTATATTTTGTTTCTTTTTACCTATGTGACTTTCACAAACACGTTTTATGTGCTTCAACTTACAAACGCACTTTGTGTGTCCTTCACATACTGTTTCTTTGTTTCTGCTTGTGTGACTTTTGTAAAACCACCAAAAACGACATCTACACCCTCTCATATCTACCCCATTGTGAAAGATGTTTCTTCTGTTAACTAGACACATAAGAAAAAGACACACAAGTTAAGGTTGTACACAAAATGGCGCACAAGTATACCTAGAGCAAGCCTTATCGGATGGGGATTTTCCCGGAAAAGGGGGCTTAGCAATTCGGTCGATCAGGTGGAGAAGGCAAAATCACACAAATTTTGTCTTTTGGGGGCTAAAACAGCCCAACCCGTAAAACTTTTGGGAAAAAGAGTTTTACACAAAGCGAGAAAATGTTCAACTTAATTATGTTTGTACAATTACAAAATTCCCTTTAATGTTAATTAATTTCTTTTCAACGGGGAAAAAAGAACAAGACTATTAATTTCTCTTTCAAACAAAATGACAAACGCCTTTCAACACAGTTACTTAACAATGTATTTTAAGCAGCGCTTCTGGGCTGACGCGTTTTCAAGCGAGTAACGTTGCACGCGTCCAACTCCAACAAGACAACCAAACGACAGTAACCCAAGCACTATCATAACTCATTCAATAAAGACGAATATAATATTTTGAAAAAGCTCTAATTAAGAAATGCTCTCCCAGATTAACCACGACAAAGAACTAATCCCAATTTATATGAGTAACATTCACATAGAAGTGTTACCACAAGAATAGGTTACCATTCTGTAATAAGTAAAAATCAATCACGATGAAAACATGATTTCAAAAATGAAATCTTTATTACGGAAGCCAGTTTCAGCGCATTACTACCGAGTGGATGATTTTGAATCGAATTTTTATGAATGGTTCGGCAGCTGGATTGTAAGGTTGTTCACCACTTTGCTTGCAACATACGTTGCGGTGGATTTTTTTTAATTTTCTGACTTTCATTTATAACGAGTTTGTTTATTTTGGGAAAAAATAAATTTATTGTTGGGCGAACGAAAAGGTGGGGAAAATATCGATCAAGATGGGATGAGATTGATCTTGAATTTGATTCGACTGTCATGGAAATAAGTATTGAACGAAAAAATCCTTTATAGAAAGGATTTTTGTCAAAGTTATATACAATTTTGGGAATTATACGAAATCGTGAAAATGACGCAGTTTATTGGAATTCGAAAATACACCATATAGTGGTGATGATGATTGTGAATGTCACAAAAATAGTCGCAAATGTGACAAGGCCTTCGGGCTGAATCGCGTGCAAATAAGCGTGTAGTTTTGTTCATATATTATAGCGACACCGTGGGCGTGGTTACCTTTAAAAGAACAATTATTTGATTGGAATGACAGTAAGACTAAGAGGTTAATGTACAAAATGTGTGTATTTTACAATAATGCAGAGGGGATGGTGACCTCGATGTTTAAAGAGAGAAAATGACATGAAAAAATATTCAGACCGAATGAAATGGACCCTTGCTGAAATCACTTCCACAAATTATAAAACGATTTGGATGTTTACATTTTTGTAAAAGCAGCAAAAGCAGTAAGAGTTACAGGAGATTCCTGCCACGGAAAATCAAGGTGTTGACATCCCTGCCAGAATTTACAGTGTATCTAGCACGTTCTTTGACACAATTCAAAAGCATTCAGACCAGGATTCAGACATTGTACTTCAGGCTTGTAGTAAGATATTGATCTGGCAAGTGAAAGGTGGATTAGCCAGGATTACCACATATAAAATAGCAATGGTCAGTAAGCTGATGACTGCATGTTTTTTTAAGTTTGATAAATGCTGGCAGTAATGTCAGCATCCATGGTTGCCAGAGACATCCAAGGATGCTGACATTACTGCCAGCATTTTATCAATTTTAGATACATTGTAAATTCTGGCAGAGATCAAAACCTTGATTTTCCGTGGCAGGAATCTCCTCTAACTCTTTGCTGTTTTTACTTTTTTTACTGAATGTAAACATCCAAATCGTTTTCAAATTTGTGGAAGTGATTTCAGTAAGGGCTCATTTCATTATGTTTGAATATTTTTTTCATGCCATTGTGTCCCTTTAACCATTATGATGAGTAATTGCTTCATATATGTCTCAGGAAGAATGCAGCCAACCTTGAAAAAAAAAGGATAAATTTGAGCATCTTGTTCATCTTTTTAATTTTGTTATATGATTATATAGTAATAACCATAAATGCATGGGTAAATATATCAATGGCCACAATTCGACAGCTGCAGTCTTCATTAACTGGTTTCCATGGTAACATAAACGCCATTTTGAGTAAAATAAAGTGAACGCCTTTCTACTTAAAATTATTATCTACACAAACGAGATAGTTGAAGTGGATTTCGGTAGTTAATTTCTGTTCTTTATCACCGGTAAACTTCACAGTACATTTAACATTATTTCAAAAGGAAGAGATTATATTTAAGGATTGCAACCAGGAATATATACCAATCAATTTAGTTTCACATTGTACAGGTCTATATTTTGGTTTTGATGGTTATTGAGTCGTGTTCAAATTTAACGCATAGTTGATTTTTTTATCTACGCCATCCACTCATATATGCAAAACACAAAACAGCATTGTCATAATAAATATTTAATTACATTACTAAATATGCTAAGTGTATGTCATTATCTCCATTAATTATTACTAATTGGGCACTACAAAATCTCGTTGACTAAACTACAATTGGAGACGATGAATTTTACAGTAGTCAGCCACTTCATTATTCAAAGACCAAGCAAAAGTTAGCTGGTCCAAATTTAATTGACAGGTGTTTCTCTTACTTCCCTGTTCTTTTCCCAAACCATAGGCCTATACAAGTGGTTCTGAAACTGAGTATCTTTGACAGGAACATTTACCAAACCTAAATGTCACAATTACCTTCAATATTCGATACTTTAGATTTTATATTTTTAGCATAACCACGGGCTAATTTTAATTACTAATTTACTACTGTTCCTCTTCGATAATAACGTGTGCTCTTGTTACTGATGTTTTACATACAGAATTAAAGGCTAACGTTTCCGGGTTAAAATAATATACCGGTACTACTAAAACAGATCTGTCTGTTCGGCTAAGCACTTCATTACGCTTTGACATATGGGGCTGATATTTGGCATGAAGGTAGGGTAGGACAGTTTGAGTTTGCTAGATCAGGGTTTCAGAGTGACTCACAAGGTCAAAGGTCATCTAGAGGTCAATTTGCGTAGAAATGCCCTATGACCACCAAATTTGTTCTAAATGAACGCTGACCAAATAAACCGGAGGTCAAATGTCATATGTTATCCAGATGACTTGAGCTGTGCTATACAGAAAGCCAGGTAATCGCGAAAGCCGGGTGACCGCCATGGTTATGTCAAATAAATGAATGAAACTGCTTATTTTGTCAATGTTTTGTATGCGTCTAATGTTAATACTATTAGCAAATACCGTGTATCTCTATTTTCTAGGTAGCCAAATATGTAAGGGCTGAAGTAAGGGTAATGTGAGTTACTACTGCTTCAAAAATAGTGCTGAGAAATTAATAATAAATCGACAAAAATAGTTACAAGAAATCTTATAAATCCACAGAAAATTAGTTGAACGGTCATCTCATTAATTATTTTAAAAAAAATTACGTTAATATTTCCGAGAAGACCGTTCGATTTTCTATATTACAATTACGGTAGTCTATAAAATTACAACTACTTCTAGAGAGCTAATATAATTTTTAATCAACAATAAAACAGTAATACTCGGACTGTGTTCGTTGAAATTGCTATTACAATCCTTACCAATTTTATATGGAGCGCGCGCTATTTTTAGTTTCTCTTTAACATAATATATTCTCCTAAAGATGCTTTCCGAAATTGCGCTTTTATTCATGGGTACAGCATCTGCGGAAAAAGTCGTCAATGTTTGTCTAACCGTATCCATTTTACATTTGTTTCTTAACCATTTTTGAAAAATAATACTCTCCTTTTCATCATAACTGCATAATAGTTGTTACAGACGGTTTATGTATCTTCCGATTTTGGCATATGATCTCGCTTCAGTCCGCAATACTAAAAGAGAAAGATACCAAAGCTACCGAGATACCAAAACCGTCTGTATTCATGGTAATATACACACTGCATGTTCTTTGCTTTCCTGACAGTTGTGCGCTATTACGTAACATAATATTAGTTTGAACTAAATGTCAGGCTCTACAATGTCCAGGGAATGCATAATATATCTTTATCCTAAGTTCAAGAACCAAACATATGCGTACTAAATACACGCTTTCAACTCAGGGTCATTGACCACAGCACAATACTGTGCATCTTTTTTTTTTCAGAAATCTATTATTTTGAACTTAAATTTTGATCGCTATTCATGGTCATAAAGATTTGGTAAAATTGAAAATATTCTTAATAAAATGAAATTTCAAAAGATTTAGAACCTACATCAACTTTTTACAATCCATAACTGTAAAAACAAGTAGTGTTGGAAACTATGACCATATTTTCCATCTTACCTGTAATCCGCTTTCATTTCAAATTGATATTTTTTCTTTTTCTGTTAATTACGCATATAATCATGTGATTTTTAAGCACACACTTAATGCAATATAACTACAAGTTTTGGACATTGTTTCCAAGAACTGAAATCCTCATTCCCTACTCCGCATTTTTATTGCAATGATAGAGTTTTACTTAGTACACCCGTTCAATCTTTTTGCCCAAGTTCATATTATTTGTACTTTTACAATACATCTCAGATAATGCATATTGTGTGCCATGGAAAAAGAAGTTTTTTTTTAAATAATCCAAAACTTGAGAAATTAAAATACCTCGACAAGTAGAAGCATCCTATTCCCAATGTCAAACCATATTTAACAGGACACCCGAGTGTTTTGGAAGTACTAAACCCTCCCAATAATTTCATGAGAGATCAAATACCCTGACCCCCACATATTGAGATTACAAATTGAGTCCAGAACAAATATATACTTTCTAAATGAAACACAAATGAATAAATAATGGCAGAAATAAGAATCTTGTCGGGGGCAATACAGCTATAGTACAATCGAGTATCAAAAGCTCGCCCTCCCTCCTCCGCCTCATCCATGTTTCGTTGCGTCGGTCTGGCTCCTCTCCGGTCAGGAAATCAAATATAATTGATGTGGTTTGTGTCAAGTTCTACAAGGAGGGACCAGGAAGCATTCAATATTTGGTTGGTGATGACATATTTGTGGCATCATTGATATTTCAGAGAGTAATAGAAAATTCCAGGTGACTGGTGTGGACCTATTCATGACACTGACTGCAGAATCAATAGTTCACTAATGATGTCACAAAAGGTTTATCCTCTCATTCCCTGGGGGGGGGACCTTTAACGCATAAGCACAACAAAAACTTCATTGTAATCACACTTTTAACACGAGAGTCAACCTCTTAAACTTTTACCCAAGCAAACATCCTAGAAGACATAAACATCGGTGAAATGGAGAAAATTTCCACCAAGTGGTCCTGTTTAAATAAATATCTACAAACCAATAGACACAAAAACACCATGACGAACACTACATTCATCAGTGGAAGTCCTCTATATTTTAAACTTTAAAGTTCTAAGTGTATTGTTTTGTTTATAAAGCCACATATGACGTACTTATCGTGTAATGGTGAATGATATTGAAAGTATAGAACCATGACGTAATTCCATATGAAATTTCTTGAAAAAATAAATATTGCATACAAGATATTCTTTGGGACGTCAAATGGGACAAATTGAACATCAAATTCAAAGATATACCCCATGCAGAATTCATTCATTGAGTCAGATATTGTAAATCTGACAGACTTTAGTGTATAGTAATAAGCACTGGTTTAAAAGGGAAGCACAGTCAAGAGAACTCGTGCTAAAAGTACTTCCGCCTTATGTAAAAAACATTGGATTCAGGAATGTTCCATAGTTTGCTAATAAAAAGATAACATTTATTTGCTGGTTAATTAGTATTACCGTCTTTTACTGCTACATACATGCATTTGAATGCGGTAAGAATTCCACGTTATACTCAATCAACTAGTTTTAATTTGTCAAAGAAACAATATAAAAAAGAATGAATCCGATCTGAGTCTTGCGACACACTCTTTAAATCTGCCGAAAAGCCTGCAGATGGCCAATGAATGGTGGCAGTGACGTCACTGCCATCAGCACGCCCAATAAAATCAAGTTATTATAATCATAAGTTCTCACATCAATGTACCACATCAACTGATTTCCAATAGGGCCTAAATAAGTGGAAGCGATTGTTTTAGGGCTTCATTTCGACATGTTCAAATATTTCTTTATGGACCCTGTTTATAGTGTTTCTCCATTTTGTGACTGAGATCATTTTATTTTGTTTCTTCTTCCTTCTTCGCCATTTTACCTTGAGAAAAGATTTCTTTTCCTCACGGAAAAGTGCTTTGTTTTATGAAGAAAAAGGAATTCACCTAGTGCTATATTGAAATCAGACTCAGATTTATTTACAGATAGAGATGAGCTAATTATTAGCCAGGGAATTTCCTGTCTGCTGCAAAGGTGAAAACAAACTCAAAATATTTTTCCCATGATTTTCATGAATGAAAGGTGATGGCAATGCAGATGATGTAATTTGTGTGAGATCCAATTGGACAGTGTTAGGGTCTGTTTATACATGAATGAGGTAATGGCTGTTTTTTTATGGGAAAACCCCAGTTGTGAAATATAAGGAGATATTTGATTGAAGAAAAACACTTTGCTGTAGCCATAGCAATACAGTTTATAAGCTAGAGCTAGCTATGATCTACAATAATGGTAGATCTGTGCTTACATAGAGCCATGATTTATTATATTTTAGATACAGCGGGAGCTAAAACAAGGGGGGGGGGGGGTGATAGTCTTCTGTCGTCTTTGAGCCCCATAAAGTGCTGGGAATCAAAATAGATTCCAATTTGGTCCTAAGAAGTGGACATTGCGACAAATCGAATCGTGGGATTATATCCCGAACTGATACTGGAAAATATTAGTGTCGTCGAAGGATAACCCCGTCGTCTGTACTAGCGGGACAACTTATCTTCAGGAGATAAGATTCCCATGTACTATATTTCCTGTGGACTGTATCCCTAACGTACCGTCAAAACCCCCTAACTAAAAATGCGGAGCTGACCCCTGCCTAGGCTATGGGAAATTGGGATCTAGATCGGACAAAAAAACGCACCCTCACTTTGTCGGTAAATGTCAGATTTTCTATGGGCATTAGAGAAATACATTTTGCATGCTGTCTTTGGGAGTCTTCACCAGAGGACATGTCCACGTTGAAACTGCAACGCTTCTTTAAGTGTGGACATGTCGTCCCACATCCGTTTACCAATAATATGTTTCACATGCGCAAAATACACACAAATAAAATATGGCACGCACAAAATCACTTTCCAGAGCCCCCAGGCATTATGACACCAAACAACCGACCAATTTTAGTCAATAACCAAGCATTACACCCGAGACGCAAGGGACAAATAAATTACGTCCAGTAATTTGAGAGAAACGCGTAAGTACAATGTCCCCCTCCCCGTAATAACCACACATATTTGTTTGATTTGCACAATATTACTATTGCAAAAGTACACTGGCCTGATAGTCGGTTGCATCGGGGCACAATAATGTGGCAGCAGATGCTACACGTACGTTCACAATTGTGTGATATCTTAACTATTTCTACTCTACAAATCTCTTACATTCTTCTAATTAGAACGGATCTCTTCTTATTTTTACAAGCCTTACTGGATTGAATCTTCATAGTTACCAAAATTACATCGATAATAATTAGTAGCCGCGCAGAGTTCCAGAATTGATACCCCTCCCTACGATTCGGCAACCTTTACCCTGCAGATATGGGAACTCTTTCCTCTCAAGTACGCAGGTAGCTGACAACTTGGTTAACTCTTTATAGCCTATATTTTTGGGAACATAATAAATACTCTATTTAAATACAGTATCAAAAAATGTCAAATTCAAAAGTTAAAACAAACAAAGCAAGATTAAAAATCAACCTCTTTTAATCCGGCCATTGGTTGTCCAAAGTTGAACAAATTTGCTGGACAAAGGCTAGTTCCCTTCTGGTAGAATTTTAATTTGGACAGCCTGAATGCTCACACCACTAAAACCCGATAAACTAAAAAACTTTTCCCGTCCCCCTTTAAAAACAAAGTGTCTGAATTCGTCGCACGCCCAAAGCGTTGTAGTAGCGAAATTGTATACCATTTGTTACCTTTATGTATTGGTGTGGTCCAGATTTGAGTTGTGTTCTTCCGATTATAGAACTCTGTGTTAGTTGGTATATTAAAAGTGGATTCATCCAGCCTAAGGGTCACATTGAGACAGAATTAATCGGTTTGTAACGCGGTTATGGGCACGCGTTGGCTAAGCCGTTTGGATTTGAATGGTCAATTGATATGAACACTTTGAACCTTATTCACTGACTATTCAATGGAAGAATATATGTTTATGTATTTGTACTGAGGGTTTTGACTTTTTTTGAGCGCACCCCTCAGGCCAAAATTTACTTTGGTCTAGCTATTGAAACCTTTTCGGAAGGGGCTTCATAAACGTACATGAAGTGATACTTAAACATGATAATTTAAAATCTCATAAACAAAATATTCACAATGAATCCACTGTATGTCAATTTGCAGTTGGTAAGTATTCCAGGCATCGATATTAAACATGAAATATGACAAACTTCAGGTAGAACACGAGGTTTCTTTTTTGTCGTTGCATGTCAGGTTTTGTTCAATAAAAAATATTTCAAAGATGTATATCTTTACCCCGATCTTTACCCGTATCCAAACAGGTGAGGATTACAACCATATGATAATGTATGGTACAATTTCGACGTTCTTTGAGAGTTTCTAGAGTATTAAGAAAGGTATAGTGGTACAGGGTGAGTCAGAAGAAAAAAGTGGACCCTGATAGTGTCCGACCATTTGCATTTTTTTTGCCCATAGCATACCACCTCCATATATTGGTATCAAAGGAAAATTATTTTATCAGCCTCTAATTTGTATTTGCGCAAAAGACATTTACGTGGGTAAAGTATGATGAGTTACAGTCTTTTTAATCAAGTAGTCATTTTTTACCCCGTTCCACGGCTCATGCTTTCAATGCCTGGCTAGCAATGCAGCAAAGCACATCAAGAGGATAAAGAATATTCATATTTATGCTAATTTAGTGGTATCTTAATGGTGTAAAAGTTAGTGATAATTGTCAGATTTATTTGAACACTTTTTTTAGAAAATGTGGCCAAAATTTCGGGTCTACAGAGACAATAAAATCATTATTCAACTTCAAAAGAGTGTCACGATGTTTGTTCTTATTGTTTCATTCAACGCTTCCAGAACTGATACACGTATCAATTAGTTACTTTATTTTTCGAATTATTTTATTAAGTGATTAATGTGTAGAAAGGTATAGGGACTTACAGAGGGCACGATAGAAAATTTGTGGGGTTTGTTAAATATCGTCCATAGCTTCCCACATGACTCTTGCACTCAATAAATAGCCGGAATTTTTTCTGGACACTGATTTACCTCGCTGAACGCCGTTCATATTAATGTGAATACGTGGACAGAGCGCAAAGTGACTGCATAAAAAAGATGCTACTCGGGTTATACGTAACCGACGTTTAAAATGATATTGTAGAAATTAAAGCTATAAATTAAGCTTTCTGGTGATACCACATATGTTGAGATGTATCCTTGCTAAAAATCCAAAATGGAGGACAAATAAAGGTCCATTTTTCTTGACTCACCCTGTACAAACCAATATTCTTGTACCTGTACTTTATCTTGTAAGCACTATTTGTATCAGTAGTACCTATATCTTTCAAGGTTATGTCAAATTATGTAAAGTAGTGAACATTTGAATCTGCAATACGTACAATTCACTCACAAAAATGATAATTCACTCTATAAAGAGTGAAAATAACCGGAAACTTGAAATCACTCTGAGAGAGAAATTAGGTGTTACTTTACGGTTCTAAGAACTACGGTTTCTTATGATGTTGCCACGGCTTGTGATAATCATACCAAGCGTACGATTTGGAAACAGATATCAATTAACGTCATTGGTCCGAAATGTAGATGGTAAAGCCACTCCTCGGTGTAAGATGTTCAAAAAGTCCAAAGGGAGCATTTAGTCCACCTTTACCAAAAAAGTCCACTTTTTCGAGTCTCATGCACCCCAAAGTAAAGCCTAGTTTCGGCGCCCGGTCTTTAAGCGGCTTCCTGAAAACATACTTTTTTCCCCTGATGCTTAAATTTTGTTAACTTGGATTTGTTAGTTTTCTTATTATGCTTATATGTCATGTTGTATTATTAATTCGTATTTTTTAAAGCATTTGTTGCAAGGTGCTGTATTCTCTGTAGAGCGCCATATAAATGATTTATTATTAATTACTTCAAGTAATTCGCACGAAATAATCAATATAGTAAAGGACCTATAGGAATTTTTATGGGGTTTATAGGCCTGATTCCGTATAAGCTTGGTTGATTTCTTTGTTCATCAAGTATTACACCAAGGATACACCAAATTTGAATCGGATGGATTGTCTACACTGATCAATCTGTAATAAGAATTATCACTATGTAGGCAAATCCTTAGCGAGTACAATTTCACTCTTTTAGAGTGATTTCAACTTGTGGATCAAATGAGTCGTTTCACTTTTGGGTTGAATTAGTACTTTTTTAAAGAAATTCACCTTGGAGGATGGAATTTTTCACTCTTTCACATCAGTGAAAAGATTCAGAAGTAACGTGCCTTTGAATCTTGATGTAAAGGCACTACAAAATGAGTAATCTAAATAATATAATATAATATAATATAATAATTAATAATAATGGGCTCTGGAATTGATTACATCACTTCATCAAGATTCAATTTCTACATTAAAGGTGCGATTATGGATTGTTTTAATAATCGCTGTACAAGGCTCACGTACTATTTTTGAAAAAAAAATCATTCATTAGTGCCGATTAAATGATTTAGAGGGAAAAAAAAAACGACACGCAAATCACATCAAACTAATGACCCGTGCAAATGCAAATTTTAGCTAACAACAACCCGCCCATGTGTATCAATGTCAGACGAATACCAAGTTCCAGATCTGAATGATGGTGAAAATGATTGTTGTACTAGTAGGTTACTGGGGAAAATTGACTAACAAGGGTAAACACAGAATAATTATTACTTATTAATACTTAAAAGTCTTCAATATGTCAAGTCTTGATATTACTTCCAGTATTTTACAACTGTAACATGCGGACAAGGGAGAGAAAACCTTTTCAAACCCAAATGAAAACCCGAAAAAATTTATATATTGGATATTAAATTCAACTAACAGGAAGACATGATAAAGAGACTTGAAATTTAAAAGTAGATTACGTTCTCCAAATGGATTTTCCAGCAAATTTGATAAAGTGGAAAAAAAACGAATTCTCTGAAGTCATTTTATTTTGTTGAAAACTACAAACAAAATCAATTTTAATGATCGAACCGATTTAGATTTCTACATTTTAATGCGCTTTTCTAAAGCTTCTCAATACAGAATAAGTCGTGGACAATATAATTTCCATGACCCGGGGGCGTTAAGAAGTTTTCGATGTGTGTTTTCTTCATGTTTTCCTTTATTAAAAGAGGGATAAACGTTTTGGATCACGGAGGACGCGTCTACTGGTGGACTCAAGGGCACAAAAACACATGAACGCTTGCGCTGAAAAAAGGAACGTAATAAGCACCAATAAATATACAATACACATCCCTCCAGTCTTTAAACTGTTTCAAAATGCACTGTTTATCCATTTTTAATCTTCATAGTTTTTGTTTGTAAAACTATTGGATTATATGTTATTTTTGTTTAAAAAGGTTTAAAGAAGAACGGACTTGAGACTTTTGCTTCTTTTCTTGCTGGGGAGTGGGGAAGATAGTTGTTTTTTTAAAAAACTTTAACAACTGGGGTGTTGTTCAGTTTCCAGGCTTAACACTATTTAAATACCTGCAAAAAACAGTGCATAGAAATTAAACACTTTTCTAAACACTGTTTTGCACACGTTTCTAACATTTTGAAATGTCTTGTTTATATTCTAAACACGTATAATCTAAACATGTTAAAATCTAAACTGTTTAAGGGTTTGACAGATTAGGTTTATACATTTGATGCCACGTTGTTTAGGAATTAAACATGTCAAATCTCTAAACACAAATTTGCCTGACCCATGGTTTTTTCTAAACACTCTTTCTGCAGTGTAGTCACAGTAGTTAAGAAGGGTAATTGAACACCCCTGATTCTTTTAACAAACTTTTAATCATCTTTTGTCTTTGATAATTCATTAGGATTGGTAATACTCATAGTAGAATTTTTATGTGTGTCAAAGTCCCAATCATTAACTTACAGGTTAGACATTTCGTCTTCCCCATTCGGAAAGACTTCAAATAGTATGCGATGATACATACTGCACCTCGTCTGGAGCTGTTGTGACCTTAGTCTCCATTCCCAGAGTGTGAAGTTCTTTGTAGTAGCTGATCATATACATCGTACATTGGCCTTATTCTCTAAGTCATGTATATGATCAGCGTACTACAAAGAGCATCACACTCTGGGAATGAGACGAAGGCAACGCTCCAGAAGAGGTGCAGTAGCTGTGTCAGGCATAATGCTGACGTCTTCCGACTGGGATAGACGAAACGTCTAACCTTTAAGTTAGGATTGGATTTGCACACATCAATAAATTCTCCTATTTTAATCATCTTTTTTGTTTCTTTGCTTTTTGGATTTGTTTCAAGCACCTCGACTTTCAGCCCGTATTTTTTGTTAATAATAAATTTTAACCACTATTATTGAAGTGACCGATTTCTTGACTAACTAAAGAGACGAAAAAAGTTTATGTGACAACTAAATCTGCCTTTCGTTGATCAAGATAATATTTTAAATAGTTTATTTAAGTATACACAACTTTTTGGAAAACCCTATAATGCGCAGGTTATCATTTGTTTTTTAAGATTGGTCACCATCCTAAGAAGATACGTGTTTTACATCAAATGCACGGAATTGATTCTGAGACGTTCACTAGCGATCCTCTTAGTTTCAGATACCATTGATATATTTATAATGAGAAGGATTCGCAGCATGATAATAAACCATGCCGTTGTTGTTGGTGTTTTTTCTTTGTTTATTTTAGCGGACAACACACAGACCAAAGTAAACATCGCTAAATAGGGAAGAAGAAAGAAACGTGAAGATAAAACCATTTGTATGGTTACGTCCATGTTACATGTAGGTAGATTTCGATTTGTCTCGATTAAAGTATACACATCTTGAAATTAGAAATTCTTGGGTTCGCCATTGCAACTGCTAAGATACACATTTTCTGCCACGCGCCACTTACAAGGCGTTGAGGGTTTTAAGGGAGGGGTATGGGGGCTGAAGCCGTGAACTTTGAAGTGATTTTTCTTATTTTTCTACTAGTGGTTATACATGTTACACATAATATTGTAAGCACATGTCACAAAGTTTAAAATCATGTCAATTTTCTGCTCTGGTTGCCATGGTAACCACGTAAGGCCTCTGATTGGCTAAAAACACTTGAACGAACGTAACTAAATAACAAAACAGCTACTGGTCGAAACTTGGGTGGCATGGGCAGGGTACTACGCTAGTGAAACCATGAAGGCCGGATTTTTGATATATTGCATGGCAACCGGCAATCGGACCATCCCAAATTCATGGCCGTAGTAATTTGAATGGTAAACACAATTGAAAATCGGGCTTCGATGGTCTCATCGGCCATATGTGTGACTATGTGTGCCAAATGTCTGTGCATAGCATATAGCGTTCTATAGTTACGTTCGTTTTCGTTTTGGTGTTTGCGTATTTTAACGAACGAGTTATAGACCTCCGAAACATTTAGAACAAACAGTTGAGGGCGCTTTCTGTTGATGTGAAATATGCAGAATTTTCTTTTAAATTTCATTTTATATTGAATTATCATAATATTAATGAAAGAATTATCGAAATCGGTGAATCCATTGTCCTGTAATTAATTTTTAAAATAATTTTCTAAATATCGCAGGGTGAGGGAACAAACAATTAAAATACATAAAAAATCACTTACCCCAGTACATTAATTACTTTAAATTATGGACAAAATATTGAGTTTTAGTTACTTCGCCTTAGCCAAAATAAATGCGTAAAATGGCCGTTACTAGTATAACTAAATCTTTTAAACTATTCTTAAATATAACCCCATTTAAATTTTTCACCTGATAAAGTATAGGAGACTATGCGTTTTTGGCAAATTTCGAGTACACTGCTTCACTTATCAGCCATATCTCGGGAACCGAATGTCCGAGTGCGATCGAGAAAAAAGCATTTTGCGTTATAATTACACAATGAAGCCATTGCATTATCTCATTTTCGTCAATGGAACAATTTTTACCAAAAGTCAGACCCCCATACCCCCCTTATTTATTGAATTGTGTGAGTAATAACTCTAATGACTATTTGTTGTGACTGATATTGCGCCAGATAAGAGCTTAAAGAAAGCTGGTCTTTCAAAATGATCCTGTCATAATAATGTTGTGGGTATCAAAATCTTACATATGGATTAATGTGATTCTCGACTGTCAAAAAGTAGGGTAGCAAAATATACATATTTATAAGAGAATGCTAATATTTTAATGATATGACATGATAGGAAATCCGCAATACGGACTTAGGGACACTTACAAAATAAGCGTGTTGCCCTTTTCGCTAATGCGAATAATTGGATTTTGGTACCAACGGGCTTTATGCATCTTTAACGCCTATTTAACACTTAACTGCCCAAGGGGTCATTTTTTTTTTTTTTCTGCCTGTGGATTTAAAGCTGCAATATTTGGTTGTCTAATATGTTGCACTTGCATTGAGGCAAAAATAAATCAATAACACTTGGTCCCTAGCCCTCCCACCCTCCTCCCCTCACCCGTTAAGCACTAACGGAAAGTGTCGTGACAAAATAAATGCTTTAAATCGATTACTGTGATTCTGATTTCATACTGCATTAGTGACAGAGAACAAAGTACATGATTAATCTCAAAAAATCTTTGTACATAAGAAGCAAACTATAGTAGGCCATGCATGGTGCCATAATATTATATACCGGTTTGACTGTAGAAACCTATGGTAAATTACAGGTTAACAATCAACCCTTTAAAATGTAACATAACATGAAATCATCTGTGCTGATATGGTAAAAGATAGTTCATGTTTTACGCAATTAAAGGTGATTACGCCGTAGAAAATACTAAATTAATTGTGTCTCTTTTGCTCATTTTTGACTCATAATTAAAAGAAATGTTTTGCCTGTAGGTTTTTCTTGTTAATGCGATGGGCTCCGTCTTTAAAGCCTTACACTACCATGTAGTGTTTTTTCCGGTCGTCCTCAAAAATCTAATCTTTTGGGAAAGGGGTTATATATGCCTCGGTCCCAAATGACCCCCCATTAGTGGTCAGTAAGAGGAACACTCATATGAAATGTTACTACAGTTAGGTTGAATTTCAAGACATTCCAATTTGACATTTTTGTGGCATCATGGCGGAGAAAGAGGCAAACAAAACGGCCAAATTATTTCGTCCAAATTGGCGCTTCTGAAATTATTTGTTTTTTGCCCTGACCAATCAATGTTTGTTCATTTTTTTCTTTCACTAAACTTAATGTCTTCGATTAATCCTTATTATGTGCAGTTTTGCTGCATTCTCTTAATATTTCTTCGTAAGAGTAATGCGTTTTCTGGAGTATATGACTCCAGAAGAGCCACTCCCCGTCTCCCCTTATCCCCAATGTGAGTAAAAAAAAAGGATTAGTCACTTGCTTGCTTTATGCCCTGAGATTCGAATCGAATCGATCCATTGGATTTTCTGCTTTTTAACTGTCTTTCAAAAATACATTTACACCGTGTATCGTTTCTCATTGGAACCACCTGCTGTACTGGGCTTTTGAAGCCAAAGCTTGAAAGGAAATCAAAGGATTATTATGTATTTTTTAATTCGCAAAAACTTAAAATGCGTCCTAAATTGTTCCAAATTTAAATTAATGCAACAATATTATATCTGCTATTTGATCTCTTATTATTTTAGTTGTGTTAGCATGTGTTTTAGCATGTTTGGTTCCAAATTGTTTCGTATTTTCGGAACGTAAGGTCTGGGTCAAACGTTATACTTGTAGGCATGAACCTTAAATATAACTTCACATGAGATTCCTTTTCTTGAAATCTCGAGTACATTGCTTAAAACTAATTTTCACTTTCGCCTACTCTGAGCTAAGCCTGCATTAATTGCAGAAAGAAACAATTTTACAAGAACCTATTCGATAATGAGAAAACACCGAATTGAACGATTATATTTGTGCAAACTATACTGACACTGTGCAAGATTGCGCGAGGTATTTCTTAAACAGGAGCTTATGTTAGTGCGAATTAACCTACTTATTTTTTTCGAAATTAAAAAAATGCAGTCAACATAGCATTTTAGCTACAAATTTGTCCTTTGTAAATTTCGAAAGGGAACAGTCCAAAGTTATGATCAATTTAGTCTAGCCTTTTGATACCATAATGAAGGAAAGGAATACTCATAACCGAATTTTACATTTCCCATATTTTGGGAAATTCTTCCTTGGAGGAGTTAACACACAAATATTCATTTTGACCATAATTCAGTATCCAATGGCGGATGTTTTCTAAATTGTGCTATTTAATATCACCAGTGTTTTTTCTAAAATATTCTGAATCCTCACATTGGAAATATATTCGCCAGAGCAATATTTGTTCTTTTAAATTAAGTATTAAGCTATTCTTGCACCAAAATTATCCACCATAATATGCCAGCATACGTTTGGCATAAAATATATGGGGGACTTTGGGGAGAAAACTATAATTTCTCCCGATAATTTGCGGTGAAATCGAGCGAAAAGAGTCGCTACTAAAGGTTTTCTTCTTTCCGCCTTATAATAAAAAACAGCGGAGGAATTAAAATTTTTTTTTTTTTTTTTACACATCTGAATGTCTGTCGTAAACAACGCTTTGTGCTTAAATCCTAAACACACACACTCCCGTAGCTAAGCTTAAACCGACTGTCCCAATCCCATAAATGAGGCGGAAGATTCATTTTTCATACGGTACCAAGTTTACGTTTGACTCTCTGTTCTAAAGACACTGTCCACTGTTTCATCTAAATGTGTAGGAACGTCACTGTTTGTTTTTCTACGCAGCATAATGGGGTGGGTTCCTTGTTGTCTACCCTTGTATTGAGCTTAATTAATCAAATTGGAATTATCCCCTAGGAATTTCAACGTTCACATCTGCAATTAAAATCTAATGGTACACGTATGAATCTTATTTCAGTTCATTCGGAGCAAATTGGGTAGGTATTGAGACTTGAGAGGTATTGTGTCAATAATATAAATTAGGACGCCAGACATGCAAGATAACTTTAGTTATGTACAGGCAGTGCCGTTATTATAACATTTTGATAACAAAAAAAACTAAGTAAAGAAGTTACCAAGTGCTTCTCCACAAAAATAGCCTGTGTTGGTAAACTGTATACTGGAGTGTAGGCCTGACGTTTCGACCCCTCAAGAT
>JAMKCH010031218.1:0-21002 GCA_023653785.1 Ophioderma brevispina | reverse complement strand
AATGGGAATTAGTATAAATGATTTTAACATGAGATAAAATAGCTTGACATGCTATGCAATTTAGCAAATTTGGCTATAGTTTTACTAATAGATGCCTATCAAGCTATGAGTGGTTGATTGCAGGTAATCGGTGAGGATGGGGCCGAACAAACCGAAATCAGTTTAACGACAAAAATGTCGGCTGCTTAGATTTTTGGCGGCAAAATATGTGAATTAGAATAAAAGAGCTTAAAATAGGCTACATGAGACAAATTTAGTCATATTGGCTCTATTTCACTAATATATGCCTTTATAAGCTATGAGTGGTTATCGCAGTAACGGTGAGATGGGCCGAACAAACGAAATCAAATTAACGACAAAAACCGTCGTCTGCTTAGATTTTTGCGCCCAAAAATATGTAATTAGGATATATAAATGAGCTTAAATAAAATAGGCTACAGTAACAAATTTAGGTCAAAATTTGGCTCTATTTTCATTGACGGCGGCCACCAAAAGGACCCAAACAATATGATTTTGACGGCGTTGTTTGTTACAAAGGTCTAACTGAGTGGAATAATACCACCATGGGATGTACATTAATGTATGGGGTGTTGGCCTTGCTACAGATTTTTTATTTTAGGGTAAAAAAAGGGCCAAACAGGTAAAATTGTCCAAAAATAGGTCTAAATCAGTCGAAATGCATTCCTTTCTTAAAATAATCGATCAGAACATGGTCATTTACCGGTTCAGTTCAGGTTCGATCCTTGGGGAGCGGGTCACTGCAAACCTATTGCTTGACCCCTGGGTTGTAAATCTGTTCACGAGAACAGGGGACCTGGCGTTAACACAAACTGGGGTAAAAATCTGGTTCACGAGGAGAACCAGGGACTGGGCTAACAAAAACAGTGTTGTGTGTTTGTGTGTGTTACTGATGCTGCCACACGCGCTGCCACCGCGCATCGGTTATTCTTGGTGCTGATGCATTAGATATATGGGGAAAAAAACTCGGGCGTCGGACAGGTTAGACCCCGAGCGCAGTGGGGCCCTCTTTCATGCCCCTTTCAGTCTGAACACTCGGAATCGTCACGCTGTCGCGGCGCTCCTCATTCTCCATACATCGATGACACAACAACCGTGTTGTGGTGTGTTACTGATGCTGCACCCACCGCGCTGCCACCGGGCATCAGTATCTTCTGGTGCTTTGCTTTCGTATATATGGGAAAATCGGGAGTCGGACAGGTTAGACCCGAGTGCAGTGGGGCCCTCTTTATGTCCTTCGGTCTGACACCGGATAGTTCACGCTTTGTCACGGCGCTCCTCATTCTCCCTTACACTCAATGCATAAACCGTGTGTCATTACTTCAAATGAGTCCTATTTAAGTGAATATAACGGAAGTCATTCCAATTTAAAAATTTGGGGTCAAAAATGCCAAAAAAGGTTCAAATTGTTTTAAAAAAATAGGTAAATCAGTTCAAAAACATTCTTAAAATAAGCGATAGAACATGTTCCTTTACCTTCAAATGCGGTCATATGGAAGTGGAGTGAAATGGAAGCAATTGCAATGTTTTAAATAATTTCGGGGTCAAATGGCCAAAAAAAGGTCCAAAATTGTCCAAAAAAAATATGTAATCAGTCGAAATGCATCCTTTCTTCAAAATAACTATCAGAAATGTCCATTACTTCAAAGGAGTTGTTAAGTGCAATATGAATGGAAGCCATTCGATTCTACATTTTTGGGTTCAAAATGCCAAAAAAAAGTGGTAATAAATTGTCCAAAAATAGGTAAATCAGTCGGAAATACATACATATCTTAAATAATGATTAGAACAGTTCCATTCACACCTTCAACGGAGTCATATTTAAGTGGAAAAATGGAGCAAGATAGGATTTATAGATTTTGGGGTAAAATGGCCAAACAATGGATACCTCAATCCCAATACCTTCGTTTCACAAACATTTTTCAAGGAAACATTTAATGTTATATCTCAAGGAAACGTAAATAAGTAGCTTTGTGCTTGTCTTCTAGTTGAATATGTTTAATCAAAAAGACCACGAAATAAGGTCAAAAATTGGGAGTCATAATAAGCGAATAGAAAGATTTTAGTTGCGCCTAATTGACAGATTTTTGGCGTTGATGAAATGGCCAACCAAAAATCTTATTATAATGCCATCTTTTCAAAGTAGGTCATATAAGTGTCTATTGAATATATTTAAAATTTCGGGGACAATTTTGCAGACTCGAGGATGATGAATCATTCTGACACCATACTAGGTATGTTGGTACCGTATTATGAATAATGGAAAAGAGGGAGGACCATAGCTATCCACTGAAAACAAATAATAAAAAATCGGGTGCTATTTATCGGAATGCGTTCTTAGTATTTTTTTCATTGGTGTTCCTAGCACTATGAGTAACCTAAAGGAGGGCATTGATATAATAACAACTATAACAACTTTGATTCTGTGATTTCTTTTTCTTTGCTCCTCCAAGCAAAGTGCATCATAATGGCCACTAATTTTCAACTTAATGTTACTCTGGTGATGTGAACTATGGCCTGATTAATTTAATTTGAAAATAGGGCAATAGAGCTAAACCCATTTGTGGTAAATTCCCCATCACATCTTAGAACTTAGAATAGCCAATACCCTAATTTTACTGAGGGATGTAAAAGTAAATTGGCTAACGATAAAACCTGAAGAGGACATGAAGAATTTACCAGAAAGACGCACCACTCGAACCTAGGTTTTGTTACATATTCGGAATGATTACCAATGTATTAGATCACGCCCTGAAGTGAATAAGCGAATATGCCGTCTTTCTGTAATAAGATGATGAGTAAGTAGTTTCTGGTCGTGCACGACAGAAGGCAAGCATGGTTTTCTATGGGGAAACGATTACAGATAGCCGGCAAGTTCAAAAAAGGTTTGCGGTTTTCTTTTCCACCTGTGTTGGTCCAATAAACCTTCCCACACGTTCCGGTAGGTGGTCTAAAACCGATGCAAGTGAAATTTGAGAATGAAATTCATATCCTAAAAAAATTCCTTCTATCAATTTAGGAAAATTATTGCTGCATTATTAAATTTATTCACCCTAGTTTAAGTTGATATTTCCTGACCATAGGACCATAAATTTTGAGACCCCCCAATCTAGGAGTTAATTTTGATCCTCAGCCAATGGGGACTCCCAAAATGGTGTAATGAATACCTGCACTGTATATTCCACCTAAGTATATTCATGAGGATTTTCGCAAAGAGGCCAATTATGACTGCTTTACCATATTTGACCAGTTTTTTTACCCTTTTGGAATTTGAACCCAAAATGGTTCATTTGAAAAGGCTAGCACTTTATTACTAATCCACTCTCCCGGGGGAAAGTAAATGCATTATGTTCTTACAGCTATTTGGGAAAAGAGCGTTTACGATAATATTATTTTTGGACAAATTTGAACTTGATTGGCCATTTTGACCCTAATTTGGAAAATTTGAAAAACTTGTTTGGCCCATTTTGACCTACAAACGTGTCAATGAAAGAATAATACTAATCATGTAATTTAGCCGTTGGGAAGAACACTTACATATTACCATTATGATTATGTGAGAAGGAAGGCATTGTGGATTTGGGGACAATTTTGAGTTTGTGGCCAATATGACCCCAGAATATGCAAATGAATGGCTAGCACTCATCCGCTCATTTGGTGTTCCTTGGGATGTTTCTGCACATGTTATGATGATGAAAACAGCTGACAAAAGAAGGCAATATGATTGATTGACCTATTTTTGATTCTTTTGACCCTTTTTATTTACCCCAAAATTTATAACTTGGAATGGCTTCCATTATATCACTTAAATATGACTCCTATGAAGGTAAATAGACATGTTCTAATAGATTATTTTTAAAAAAGGAATGCAGTTCGACAGATTTACCATTTTTTGGACAATTTTGACCTTTTGGGGCCATTTTACACCAAAATTATTAAATTGGAAGACTCCCTTATCCACTTATATATGACCCCTTTGAAGGTAAAGGGACATGTTATGATAGGATTATTTGAAGAAAGGAAGAAGGAAGGGATTTACGACTGATTTATTATTTTTGGGACAATTTTGACCATTTTGGCCATTTTTTTTTTTACCCTAAAATTAAAAAAAATAGAATGTGCCAACACCGCATACACTATTGTATGTCCGGGAGGATGCAAATCAACATGGTTGGATGTTTGTAACAAATTACGCTGTCAAAAACTTTTCTGAGCACTTTTTGCGTCAATGGCCGGCCGTCTACATAATAATGCCTATATACGCAATGAGTGGTTATCGCAGGTAATCGTGAGAGGGCCGAACAAAAATGCTACATGTTAACAATATTTAGTTCAATTTGGCGCTATTTTCACTCATATAGGCCTATAAAGCTATGCGTGGGTATCGCCAGTTTCAGTAATCGGTGAGATGGGCCGAACAAACCAACCAATTTCAAAGACAAAAATGTCGCTGCTTAGATATCGTGGGCCGCCAAAAATGTGTGAAATTAGGATAAATGAGCTAAAATAGGCTTCATGATACCAAATGTTGTCAAATTTGGCTCTATTTTCACTAATATATGCCTATATAAAGCTTGAGTGGTATCGCAGTAAGTGTAAAGTAATCAGGTGAGATGGGCCGCCGCACGAACAAACCGAAATCAAATTGAATGACAAAAAATGTGTCGCTTAGATTTTTGCCGCCAAAACTATGTGAATTTAGGATAAATGAGCTAAAAATAGGCTCAGTGACAAATTAGTCACATTTGGCTCTATTTTCACTTAACTAATACTATGGCCTAAAGCATGAGTGGTTGTTTTATCGCAGTACTCGGTGAGATGGGCCGAATCAAACTGAATCAATTTACAAACACAAAATGTTGTTGCTTCGATTTTTGGCGCCAAAAGATGTGAAGAATTAGGGATAAATGAGCTTAAATGGACTCAGGTAAAGATGTGTTCAAAGTTTGTTCTATTTTAATTAATATATGCCTATATACACTGAGAGTGGTTTAGCGCAGTAAATTGGTTGAGATGGGCAGAACAAACCGAAATCCATTTAACGACAAAAAATGTTGTCTGCTTAGTTTTTGGCGCCAAAATATGTGTGAATTTAGGATAAATGAGCTAAAATAGGTCATGTAACAAATTAGTCCAATTTGGCTTAGTTCACTATATATGGCCTAGCATTAAGCTATGAGTGGTATTCGCGTATCGGTTGTGTGAGAGGGCGAAGAAGAAGAGAAAACGAATCAATTAACGAAAAAAATGTCGTCTGCATAGATTTGGCCGCCATATATGTGAATTCAGGAAAATTGAGCTAAAATAGGCTACATTGTTAACAAATTTAGGCAAAATTTGGCTCTATTTTCACAATATATGGCCTATATAGATATGAGTGGTTATAGCAGTAATCTGGTGAGGATGGGCAGAACAACCGAACTCCATTTAATGACAACAAAAATGTAGTCTTCTTAGATTGTTGGCGCCCAAAGATGTGAATTTAGGTAAATAAATGAGTAAAATAGGCTACAGGTAACAAATGTATGTCAAATTTGGCTCTATTTTAAAATATATGGCATCTAAGCTATGAGTGGGTCGCAGTAAAGGTGAGATGAGGAACCAAACCCCAAACAAAACTGAAAATCAAATTTAACAACTAAAAATGTTGTTGTCTGCTTCGATTTTTGGCGCCAAAAATATGATGAATTTAGGATATAAATGAGCTAAATAGGCTACATTGTACAAATTAGGCAAAATTTGGCTCTATTTCATAATAATGCCTATTACGCTATGAGTGGTATTCGCAGAAGTGGTGAGATGGGCCGAACAAACCGAAAGCAAATTTAACGACAAAAATGTTGGTCCTGCGTAGATTTTTGGCGCACCACAAAATATGTGAAGTTAGGATAAATGCGACTAAAAATAGGCTACCTGTCACAAATTTAGTAAATGGCTCTATTTCACTCATATTGCAATATAAGCTATGTAGGCTATGAGGTTTCTCGCAGTCTAGTAATCGTGAGGATGGGCGAACAACCGAAATCATTAACGACCAAATTTGTTGTCTGCTTATATTTTTGGTGGCGCCAAAATATGTGAATTAGATAATGAGCTAAAATAGGTACAATGTAACAAATTTAGTCAAATTTGGCTCTACTTTCCCATTCACTCATATATCCTATATAAGCTATGAGTTGTATCGTCGGTAATCGGTGAGATGGGCCGAGCAAACCGAACTCCATCAATTTAACGACAAAAATGTCGTCTGCTTAGATTTTTGGCGGCCAATATGGGTGAATTTAGGATAAATGAGCTAAAATTGCTCCATTACAACTTTAGTCAAATTTGGCCTCTATTTCACTATGAGATGCTATATACAGCTATGATTGGTACGCATTAATCGTTGAGATGGGCCGAACCAACCGAATCAATTTAATGACAAAAGTAGTCTTCTGATTTTTGGGCCAAACTACTTTGAATTTCGGATAAATGAGCTAAAGAGGCTACAGTTCCAAATTAGTCAAATTTGGCTATGTTTTCACTAATATATGGCCATATAAGCTATGAGTGGTGTCGCAGTAATCGTGCGATGGGGCCCAAACAAACTGAAATCATTTAACAACAAAAATGTTGTCTGCTTAGATTTTTGGCGCCAAAATATGTGAATTTAGGATAAATGAGCTAAAATAGGCTCATGTAACAAATTTAGTCAATTGGTCTATTTTCATTAATTAATGCTAATCGTCTATGAGTGTAATCGCATAATTGGTGCGATGGCCGCACAAAAAAAAAACCGAAATCAATTTACGACAAACTGGGGGGTTTGTCTGCTTAGATTTTTGGCGCCAAAAAATTTGAATTTCGGATACATGACTAAAATGCTACCGGTAAACAAATTATCAATTTGGCTCTATTTTCACTAATATAAGCCTATATAAGCTATGAGTGGTAATCGCAGTAATCGGTGAGATGGGCCGAAAAAAACCGAAATTACAATTTACGTACAAAAATGTCGTCTGCTTAGATTTTTTTAGGCCCACAATATGTGAATTTTGGGTCTACGATGAGATAAAACAAATAACATGCTACGTGTGCAATACTTTGTTTTTTCACTAAGTAATACGGCTATATTACCTAATTTAGCCATGACTGGTATTCGGAATATGATTTTTTTTTGACTGCCCCGTGGAATTATACTGATATTTATCGGGTTTTGAAATGCTAGCCTTCTAGGGAATTGTATGCCTACCTAGGTTCAAGTGCAATGCCTTCGACTATTCCTGCTCTGTTGTGACATGTTTGACTTCATCATGATGACCTCGCCGGTCGGGCCGTGGTGTGCACCAAAATCAAAGCTCACAATTCACACCCGATTTTTTCATGTTTTGGTTTCATAAGCTAGTCAGTCAATAGATTTATTAACAATGGTCCAATTTATGATGTCCATTTATAAAACAATATTAAGCTTGTTTGTCGTTTGCAAGCAATATTACGTTCTACGCCAATTTGAACTCTTTAGACCTTCGTAACTGCGGTTAACGGTCAAGTCCAGCCGCCGAACGTAGGCAAAATCAAATTGACTTGAGGTTCCGAGGCGGCTTTCCTTGTGATAAAAAAAAAAGATACCTAATAATCAGCGGCCCTAATTTGCATGAAAAAAAATCTAATTTCAACAATGATGGGGTGATTTTGCAACTAATAAAACATACCTTTCCACAGAGCCGTGTTTTTAGCATGTTAACAATAAAAAGTCGCAATATGATTTTATAATGATCAGAATCATATGTATCATTCTGGGCAAATTACACTTCTATCTTAATTTTGGGATGATATATAACTAAATATGTTACAAATTCAGGACAGTTGTAGGGTTTACAGATCAGTGAATGCATCCATAATGCTGTAATTTTGAATTTTAACATGTTAACAATATTTTTTGTTTTAGTATTTTTATTTTAGTAATGAGACTAGTTTCCGTATGTTTTGCGGGAAAAACCTCATATGTAACTCCAGAGGTTCAAATGCAAAACCTCATATTAAAAAGTGGCCCCATGCTAAACCCTATGTGCCTTTTGTCACTCGGGTTCAACTTGAAATTTCAGCAAATATGATAGTAAATCATATGGCACTTTATTTCAAATCTGGAGTATAATTACCTAAAAATATTTAGAAAGAAAACCTTTCTTGTGCATGGCATTCACAAATTATGTAGTTTTTGGTGTCTCCCTCTCCGACAATTACATATGAATGTTTTGTCATGTGACCTTTTTTACATACATGTGAGTTTTGCTTTTTAAGGTCAAATGTCACATATAGGTTTTTCCCGCCCAGCGACGATATCTCACACTTTAATCTTAACTTTTAATCATCATTTTGGATGTATAACTCAAAATATGATACTAATAATGCCAATTTGTATATTTGAAGATTTGCAGCAGCTTTGGCACTCTTGAATTCTATGTAAGTTTTAATAACAAACCAAAATGTCAGATATGAATTCCTAATGTTGAAAGACATATCTCTTTACTTTTGATGACAGCTTTACCACATCATGTGGTAATGATTAACGTGATACATGACAGATATGCTAGTTGTAGGAGCATAAAGCTCTTTGAAAGAGGGTCAACATTGTTCCGCCATCTTACTTTTTATGCGTGTTATCATAACGAAATGCCAGACAGACAGAGGATTAATGGTCAAAGTCATTTAATCTAAATTTAATAATCTACCCCCTTTATTCATAATTTTGACCATAGACTGACTAATATAGATACATATAACGGCTATTCATAGATTAAAGATCTTTAAGGCGCCATTTGCGGCCATCTTGGATTGAAGCAAATGATATACAATATGTTTGCCATAACTTCACAATGGCCCTTGATCATATCTTTTGGTTTCTTTAAAACCATTTTATTTCATATTCTGGCAAACTAGATTTTATTTACATTTTCCCCCTTTTTTGTCGGCCATTTTTGGAGATGTTTTGGGCGCCATCTTGGATTTGAATTAGATAACATTGCTAGTATGCATAGCATGAGTTTTTGATTATCCTAACACACGATTTGGGTTTCTTTGTTATATTTATGAATTATTTTGGACATATAATAACTTTTCATCAATTTTTTCAATTTTGGGCGCCATATTGGACCCATTTTTGAATTGATGTATATAGTACACTGAAAGCACAAATGGAATTGGCAAAGCTAAAAGGATATAGTTAATGATTTATTTTTGCTTTTAATCCAATTTTTTAGGCCGATATAAATGAATTTTTTTTAAATTTGGACCATTTTGGTTGGCCATATTGGCGGCCATCTTGGATATCTCAAGAGCACAGGCACTTTTTTTCTTTTTCACTGTTAACATCTGAAAAGTTTGAGTTCCCAAACGGCATCCAAAAGAGTTGGTTTGGTTAAGTACTGGGGGGGGTGCACGGAACCGCCCTTACATGCCCAACTAGTATTGATTTGTTTCTGAATGAAATAAATGAAAATGAAATATGGAGTACTTCGAAAGCCTTGCTTGAAGATCTGCACCTCACCGATCTCGCGTTTGGTTAAGATCGCGATGGCACCCTTGTTATCATTTATCATAAAATCAAAATATGGCGGACGAATTTAGCGACCACATAAATATTTTTAAGTGAGATCCAAACATCAAATGTACGATTGAGGAGAAGAATTCAATGAACTTCCTCTTTCTTGATTCCTTGGTGAGTCGTCTTGATTATGGAGAAGTCTCAAGTTAAAGACACTATCAGTGTCCAGCCCGACGGCAGTCCCAATATTTTAATTTGCAGGAGTATCGTTTTAAAAGTGAATAATAAGTGTGTAGAATTCTCGTTTTTTTTCAAGGCGAACAATTTATAGAAAAGGAAGAAAACACAGTATCCAAAGATTAATAGGAATCTCTATTCAATTGCGTGAGCAGTTATTGTCCGTACGGACAGTAATGACTGAAATAATCCATCCGTGGACCTTTTTAGGTTGCTTTTTGGTCCTATAATTTGTGGTATGTTAGGATACCTTAACATGTTACGCACGTGCAAAAATCCTGATTTTTGATTTTCTGGTTGAACAAATCACTAAAAGGCGGTTTTTTTGTTTATTATAGCTTTGGAATGAAATGGATCTGAGGGCTTCAATTTCAGGACGACAATGAGAAAAATAGGCCTTTCATTGATAAATCAAAATTGATCTACTCCGGGTAAATCAGAGGGGGGGTCCCAAAGACATCGGAACAACACACCTTTAACCTTTAAGTATTGAATCATTAATTTCTTTGTGGTGGATTTTTTTTTACATTCCCATCTGGAATCTATATTCTCTGATTAATCAAAAATAAAATATTGTTATAAACATTCCACTCATGAGTGGTATTCCAATTCAAAGGCAGGCAATTCAACAACATCTCGCTTGGTGTTTTTCTGCATCAAATCACATCAAATTTAGAGAAATTGTATCCTCAGAATCTCCTCGTGTCCTGTGAATTTTGGAGTTGAAGCCCAAAAAAAGACTTCTCATGAAAAGATTAAGAACAAGAAACCATGAACTGGAATCGGGATAAAGGACTGGACATTGATTGTATTTGGTAACATATGACGTTATTCCCTGATGGATTTGACGTCATATCACAAGATATCCAGTCTATAGACAGAAACACCTTCTGCTGCACGAACAAAGCTACCCTATTCACGCTGTAGAAAGGATTTCACGCATGCGTAAATCGACTTTACTGCTAGTCACCGACTCCTGCGAGTCACCAACGGCACTTCGCGCCTGCGTAGTACATTTTCATTCATGCAAATACTTACCGCTATTTATAGCACTCGATCCAAGCACGTAGCCACGGTCGACTGACCCGAGTTTAAATGAACCGCGAGCGTGTGTGTGTGTGTGTGTGTTGGCACTGCAGGTAAATGTGGCGTACCGCGTTTGAGAGCTTAAGAAAATGCATGACTTTAGACATACTGATAGTTTGGAATAAAATGACCAATCTGTTGTGTAATATTAATTTTCCAGGGTTTTTTTTTCTCTCAAAACGATTGTGACAAATATATTTGCATGGAAATTTGAATTGTACAAATTCATATTGTTTTTTCACTGTCATTTTTTTTATATATATCACATCAAAAACAAGAAAAAGAAGAACAACCATAAAGACAAACTTTATTCACACACACCATGCATACGTGAAAGAAAAACACACTCCCATGATTCTCACACAATCTTTAAATTACCGCGGTACTTTGCCTAAAAAAGAAAAAAAATATTGAACGATAAAACATAATTGATTTGACATTTGGGTTTTTTGTAGAGTAGTAGGGGTGGGTGTATGTGTGTCTCTGGTCTTATTTCAAGTTGGTTGTTTGTTAATAAAAGCACCAGGCTTTTTGCCTGGTTGAAAAGGGAAAGAAATAATCCATGACGAGGTCCATTTAAAAAAAAAATATTGTCAAAGCTGTTTTCTGGTTTTTTTCCAGCAATTTTATATTCAACTTGTGGCCCGTATTCCAAAAACACGTTTAACATTCGTTTAACTAAACAATCGTTTAACTTTGAAATAGTGAGGTGGATAAGTATCAATTCATTAAATATGATCTATAAATTTTTTGTAGAATATGACAAATATGATGCTTTTGCCGTTGTTCAAAAATCACCCCTATCCTACTATTTCGGAGATAAACTTTTGTTTAACTAAACAGTTAAACAACCTTTTGAAATACGGGCCAAAATGTTTCAAGAGGTCATACAAAAGTCGCCTTTTTCGTTTACGTACAAGACGTACGCTAAGAGTGGATGGGAGGCGGTCCGTTTGGTTAACCCTTTCATGTGTTGTAACGCGTAAGAAGAATGGCGATTCTTTTTCCATATGGAAAAAATAATGCAAATAAATCGCAGAACTGTGCAGAAAAGTGATGGAAATACGGATGCAAATAGGAGACAGACATACATGAAACAGTTAATCATTCAACATGTTTGCTTTTATATTTATTGGGAAGTACGTGATTAACGTTTTCAGCCTGTACATTCAGAATCAAAACAGTTGCAAGTGCAATTTTTCGTGAGCTGAGAGCTAACTGACATTTTGGTGATTTTGAGATATGGACATTTTAAGTTCACCCAAAACAATATAAAGAAAACAATTTACATGAAGTGGGTGCTTTAAACAAATTTATACATTGAAAACCTAAACAAATTTTATATCATTACTACTAGTTTGCTCCTTTGCAAACAAAGGATTAAAAAGATGGAATATAAAATTTTGGATTGCCCAATAACCTTTGAATTTTATTGCGCACTGGGGAAGGTGGGGGCATCCGGCCCAACGCCCCTCCCCTTGTTACGGGTTTGATCAAAAGGACCACTTTAATGAGTTGGCGTTGGGACATTCGAGCAACCAAAAGGGTCCTTTTGTTTATTGAAGCCAATTGGGGGATTCCTAAGGGAAAAAAGGAAAACAAAAACAAATATGACACTCATATATACATAAAATAAATTCTTATTCAATGGGTGTGGCTAATCATGCTTACGATGAATTTGATTGGTTTAGATCAAAGCTTCGCTCATCCATAACGGGCCATGGATAGTGCGTGCAGCAATTACGCGATGTAGTCGAATAATTGACACGTGCAAAACAGGCGAGTTAATACTGCGTCATGCATGCATGTCGCGTTTGTATGCAATGCGATTGAAGCAGCGTGACGATCACCACGCGATGACTTGATGTAACAATATTTTTGACAAATAAATTATGTCGATAAAAGCAAAATGTACAACTCTAAAATAAGAAAAAAATATGAGATTTTTTTTTTGTTTTGCCATTTTGACAGGTGTCATATCGTGGTCGATGCCCATTCATTATGACACCATCTAAGATGATCAAACAAAAACAACATCCTTCACACAAATAAGCCTCCCTAATCCGGCATATGTAAAAATCGCAATTTCTTGATTGAAGCCCTTCACTTTGTTAAGTTTAGAAACTAAGCATTAAAGGGAGGGGTCTGAGATTACAATTTTCTATAAATTAAACTGTTTCGAATACCTAATATCTACTTAGAACGTTACCTGTCAGAACTGTGCATTGCACAACATGTAAGAAGCAATCCGTTAATTATTTGTCGTGTGGAGGCAAATTAACTCATCTTCCTATAAATACGGAGGTATTTTGACTTATTGGCGTATTGCCGCCCCCACCCCCCCCCCCCCCCTCCCGCTCTTTTGCCACAGCGCGAAACGTTTATTATTGACCTAGTCCTCAGATATATCTTCTGTCAACAGATCCATTCTTGCGAACGCGGAAACAACTTTGGCCTGGTTTTGGGCTTTGTTTTCCGTGCGTCAATAGGCAAGCTGGATAAGCTGCGATCTAAAATGGGATGCATGCTAAAGCGAAAAATGCATGTCGTCTATTTCGTCCTTGTTTTGAGAATTAAGTGGGTGACCCCCTGTTTTTTGATGTACGTGTATCATAAATTTCGCATATTCGCATATCTTTTCAATAACAAAATAAAAAAAATTAAAACAAAATCCGATGTTTTTTTATTATACTTTTTAGGGTGGAAAACGACATCTCTAAAAGTTTTGGCCAAAACTTTTTAATTAACATCTTACATACTTCAACAGAGTCCCATGCCCCCCTTTTTTAAATTTAGATTTGTTATCCACACCGAATGAAAATATCAATACCAAAAAGTAAAGAATTCATTTGATTATTTATTGCTCCTCCTCACACATTACTAAGGATTCCAAAAGGGGAAAAAAAACAGTTTTTTACACAAAAAGGGGGGGGGCGCGTGTTGGACACTGTGTTCATGTCTCTAAGTTCTCAAATTCCAATTCAACGATGATATAGCTTAAACAAACAACCAACAATTTAAAACTCGTGTAAATTTAAACATGGTTTTAAAGTGATAGCAAGTAGCAGAAGGTTGGAATGGTAGATATAATGCTAATTTCGAAAACACTTACAGTCTCCCAGTAAGTTGAGGCTATGCAGGGCCCAATAGAGTTAGTATGGGCAAAAACAAACATTTTCGTCAAGCTCGGTTTAAATGTTACACCAATGGTGACGTCTAAATTTGGGATTCTTGGCCGCCGCCTGCTTGGTTAAGTTTGCTCCAGCTCAGCTTCCATTAAATATGTACAACTAAATATAAGTAGTTTCGCTGTATATATCGTTATTTCTAATTCGATACAATACCCAGATAAATAAATCTGATTACAGATCTCAATATAAACACGTTAAGGTAAACTATCAAAATAAAATAAAAACAAAAAAATGGAAACGAAATTTTTAAGATTAGCGCCACGACACCACATAATACAACGTGTACACCAACGGGACCGGCCGATCCATGGTATGCATGTCACGCATGCCGGACGTGGACCGCGGATCAATTAACTGACCCTGCTCTGGGCATGCTGAATCAAAAACACAGTTCTGCGCATATATTTATGCCAGCGGTCGATACTTCTTATTGCATTACCCAATTCAAATTTGGTTCAACTGCCGAAAATATAGCCATGCATATTGCTATGTCAAATTACTATAGGTTGAATGTCAACTTGCAATGATGACACAGTGTGTTCAGGTATGATCTAAGTATTACCGACACAGATTAGTACATCTCACTAGTCAGATTATATCGCGAATAATCTACGATTAATTAAGAGTCTTTTTCAAACCTCCAATTTCTGGGATTGACTCATGGCCGCACGTTGATAAACACAAACCAACACCAACATTCATCAACGGAAAGTCTGATTCAAATTTGTTGTCAGCTTCCGTAGCGAGACCATACCGGATGTTCCCATTAATTGCGCTTATAATTTGACCACCTGAGGTCAAGAAATCTCTCGAACGTTATGTACACATACATGTCAGGATTTCAAATCTACCCGAGCTGTATCACAAATATGACGTCACCATTCAGTACTGAAGTAATTGAGCGGCGCTCTTCTTTCTAATTGTATAGAAGAACGCACTGCGTTCTTTGTAAACATTTTCAGGTCGTCTAATCCATGTAAACATATACACCGTTGCTCATAAAGTTGGAATAAAGATGTTACTACTTTTTATGGAATGATTATTACACTGTGGTCCTTTTAGTTTTTCCTTTTTTTTTTTTTTTTAAGATTTTTTAGTTTTTTAAATTTTTGATATATCTTGTTTACAAACATTGCAAAGTATGCATTAATATGTTCAATAGTACTGTTGTAAATGTCAATCATTCACTAACATCGAGTATGGCCCACCCTGGCATGACTCAGTGCGTCAAGACGTCGTGGCATAAGTCACAGGTTGTTATGATGTCACTGGACAGAGGACCACTCTCGGCAGAGGCTGAGCTACACTCTTGTAGGTTTGAGGAAGATTGTCCCTGTAATTGATGGCTGGCCTAAGCATCCCAGGCTGCTCGATGTAGGGTTCAACATGGAACAAATAGGCCATGGTATCTGCTCCCACCACCTCTGCCTCAAGGAATTGTCTCACTACAGCGGCCTGTGCTGCATAACATTGTCGTCTGTAGCCGATATTGGTTACATAAACCCTTCTTGCATGTGGCGTGGCAAACAGTGGTTTTCCAGAAATGTCCAGGTACACGACTGCGTTCATGGTTCCATCTGGGCACCACCAGTGATGTTTTTCTCCATATGAACTACCGGCCCTACCAATCACTGGGCTGCCACCACCTTGAGTGATTCCCGAATACATACAGAAATCTCGGGGTCTCACCACGTATCGACGAAACCCTTTGTTTCCATCTTGATGGTAAGAATGTAGCGCCTTCGCCGATAAACACAAACATTTGCCAGTGTCTGAGCCGGGTAATCTATGTGCTCCCTAGCCCAGCGAATAGTCAATCAACTCTTTTCCCCCTTTTTACCCCCCCCTAGTGCGTCATACGGTGAGCGGGGGGGACAATTTGGTAATCGTCTTGCTCGGTATTACCATGTTGAAGCAATCTTCCGATCTACAGTTGGGAGGGAAACGTTGATTCTATAGTATCTTCTCCACAAACGACGAAGACCGGCTCGTTGGCATTTCCGGGTTCTACGGCACAGATTAAGCAGTCGGCGATAATCTCGTCTGGTAGTCACTCGTGGTCGTCCTGAAGAGAAGTGGCCTCAAATGACCCACCTCTCGATGGTGTCTGAGGATTTTACAGACCGTACACTACTGATATTCCGAAGAAATCAGCGACTCTGGCTTGTTTGTATCCTTCTCGTCGGAGTGCAAGCATTCTTCGGCGTATTGACAATGCCGTTGGACGAAGAATAGCCTAGGGACCCGAGCTGTCATTTTTGCGTGCAAAGGTAACACCCAAAAATGGGCTCCTTGCACACGGCTTGGAGCAGGGAAAAGCAACAAACAACGTCTGACAAAATTTACGTAATTCAAAATTATACATGGATTCACTTCACCTGGGTATTGGACTCATTACGTAATCATTCACCTCCTCTTATTAGGAAATTACTGAGGCATTTCACATAGAAATCGCATTTAATTAATCAAGTTTTTTTTAAAAAAAAAAAATATTCCAGCTTTATGAGCAACAGTGTAATATCTATTGATCTATGATAAAGTAGACAATTCTCAAGGAATTGTTCGAAAACATTTTTAATGAAGAGAAATTAGTTAAGAATGGTTTTGGTTTGATTTGCCCCATCTTAGTCTATAAAAAGAATGGAGTTTCAGTCACTGACCCATCTGCCAAACTTATTTAATTTATTCTGGCACATTCTGTTCGGACACCTTATGATTAATTCTGTGAAGGCTTTCCGAATTCATAAGTTGTCAGAAAAGTGGTCAGGTGTGTCAGGTTAAGTAACTCCCCCAAAAAAGTACTTTGACCGTGTAGAGTAGTGCATGATGTGCCTAACTCCATATGGTAACGTAACCTCGCGATTTGAAATTCCAGTGCTTTTCCCATTATACACTATTGTGATTAACACTCAACCTCGATGGTCCGGGTTTTCTTTTATCATGTTTTTCATTTGTGTAAGCTTTTGTACCTCGTAGTCTATTTGTCAAAACTTTAAAATAGGATTATATTTTTGACTGATTTACAGCTATGTAATCCCCCACTGAAGTCTTGATTACTAGACTATGTCTGTGCAATATTACACGGAGGAATACCGATCTGCTTTAATTAAAAGCAGTTATTAATATTCCAATGTCCATACAAATTTAGTAAATACCTACTGTACTTCCTACATTCACTTCATATCACCCAGATTTTGTAATCACCACTTCTGCAGAGACTACCAGACTCCTCGAGAATGTGTAGGATGGTCTCTCCCAACCTATGGCAACTGTAATGATTCGATAATCGATGACAAAGTATGACGAAATAATTGCCAAAACTCCATCATCTCCAACCGTATTTCCACTATTCGCTGCTGCTACGGCCCGCTGCTGCAGCTACGACTGCTGCTGCACCTACTACTGCTATGTTTGTATTTACATTTCCAGCGCATACTGAATAAAAATCGGCAAACCGCGGTTTAAACTCACCACTTCTTACTATGCAATGTTTGTGCTCAACTTTTAGGGCCTGCTCATATTAAATTAAAAAATCCTCACCGTCATCATCATTTATAGTCACGTGACTACATTTGGTTCCCAGCGATTAACATATTCCGCCAGCTATTCGTAAGAGTTGAATGTTTCTGGCCCCTCGACATCATAATCACAATAATTTGTACGGGAACGCACGCTCGGCGGTCCTAAAGGCATCTGTGTTCAAGACGGAAGGACCTTATTCACTTTTGCAGATTCAGACGCTGAATAGTAACCCCTTCTGAAATTATTCTGTTGAAAAAATTGCAGAATATGTTCTGAATTATCTATAATTCTGTAAAGGGTAAGTAAATTTTTCCCCATATGATCGCAGCATGAATGTAAAATCGACGTGAATAAAAAAATGGTAATGACTGAAAATGCGACAATGAAAAAATACAACTTACGGAAGTTTTGGGTCGTGGTTGTATCGCCTTCCCTAACTAACAAACGACAACTTCACCTCACTTTCACCAAACGTTGTACGTTATTGCTTCCAGTAGTATTCGGCTGAAACGATTAAAACAAATTACTGTAATTAAGTATTAAAGGGAAATATAATGACGTAATGTTAGGGTAAATGTGATAAAAATGTTGAAACGATTCTCAAGAGTGATAATATAAACACTAAGTACCTGGGGGGGGGTGGTTCATGGTACCAGGATTTATTTTCGGAGATTTCCCATCGTGAAACCTAATCGGTTTTTGGTAATTGTGTAACGTAGCGATGCGCTTCTTTCATAAAAAAAAATACTATTTTTTTGCCGTAAACAGATAAACGTGGATTTGGATTTTAGGCCGGATGTCAATCCACCAATGAACAGCAACGCGAACTCTATATAAATAAATAGGGCATATTACATATATGGTGTTATGTGTCATACGGTCATTTTTATGTAATAAATGTGCGAGAACCGTTTGCTGTACATAATTTTATCAGAGCGCGTACTCTTTGATCAGCGCCACAAAATGTGCGAGAGTTAAAGGAGGGCACTAAGCCGCGAGCGGGCATGGAGTGATGCATATCTGCTCGTACATCGTTGGTGCAATTGTGGGACAGGAATTTAGGTAAAAATGGATTCCGGTCAGGAACCCAAAATCCACGCTAAGCTTGGGTCCCAAGGAACTCCCCTTTAGCCACCGACAGAATGTGATTTTAAATATAAAGTAGAACGAAAAAACTTCTTCATTTTGAATTATTATGGATTATCTCAGACCTACCTTCGATCTCGCCCGCTTCAGGGCGGTTCAATACGGTAGACGTTTCATATAGAAGTCCCATGGATGCAATGAGGTATTACAATGATCGACATGCGCTGTTGATGTGTGCAGTAGCGCTTGACGGAATGGAATGGACAAGACCTCAGTTGTAACTTAAAATGGCCGTATGAAAAAGTGACACCATAAATTATTTTGAGAGTACTAACTACCTAGCATTGATATAGGGGTCCATACTAACTGACCAAAGGTGTACCTTTTATGCTTAGTGGTGGGGTGGTAATGGTGGTGTGGTGGGGGGTGGTGGTGGGGGGGGGTGGGGTAGACGATGATGTTTGACCGGGGTCCCAGCTCCTCCTCCACACACGTCTCAAATCACATTTTAAATCCCTGTTTCAGCTCCCAGGTAGCATGTAGGTATGAAGTTTTCTTTATGTAATTACTTTAGGAATTGATTGTCAGTTGTTTGTTAATGGTGAATTAATGACTCTTAATATGAACTAGCGGTTGCCCGCGAGTGATGGGTGGAAGGCATCCACTAAAAGGGGTTGATACACTTTCACATGATTGATTGCAAAAACTTTCAGAGACATGACAATAGTTTGTTTCAGGCACCATTGTCCTTTATTTTGCCTTTTTGCTGTTACAAATTCACACTTCATATGTCCCACAAATGGAGACGAGTATCAGAGATTTTCCACCCACATGGCTATAAAATGAGCCAGGGGAACATTAATGGCCTACAGCCAAGGGCCAGCCAAGGAACTCCCATCCCAATTCCCCCTGCAGTGCGTAGCTGGGGTCGGAGGAAAGGAGGCCACTCAGTGACGTGGTGAAATAAGTTCTATTGGAGGATAATGCGGGGGGGGGGGGTGGGGAAGAGACCCCCTTGGAAAAAAATGATGGCTAGATAGAATTGGGAAATGTTGATTGCCAAAAATCAGACGATCGGAACGATGTTCCCGCGGACGCGCCCTGTTCACCCTCAGAACCACAATGCTGCCTATCAAAGATAATTCCAAATCCGATAAGTATAGGCCGAAATACAGTCGTTTGAATCAAGTGTCAGTTTTACCCCTATCCACGGGTTCCCATTTGAATACAGGGGACAGAGCGCGAAACGGACTACCTGATTCAAACGGGACTGTGCTAAGTTTATACCAAACCGATATGAATGATCTTTGCAGCAACTTAACGGATTATAATGACCTAGGCTTTCAGATGATACCCCACAGGGTCGAGATATGTACTTAAAAATTCAAAAGCGGACACAATCAGGGTCAGTTTTTTTTGACTCCCCCTGTATTTCATTTACGCGCCTATCAATGTTGATCACATCGGCCTACAGTTAAACTCTTTATTGCCACATGTGCGCAAATATGGGGCCTCATTTTAGTCTTCAGGTATGACCATTTTTACAAGCCCAATTTGGACATGGAGTCGTCCAAATCTTTACAATTGTTGAAATATAGTCCAATCTCTCAATGTGTAACCAACATTTTCCACATTTGCAAACAAAGCTCAAAATTTGAGGGAAAAAAATCTGCATGGTATAGCTATGGGTCCCTTTTTCGGCAAAAATCCCTATATGATTGGGTCATTTACTTCAAGAAGAAATTTTATAACACCTAAAATATACAGTATCAAGGTACCTATGAAACTGATATGCATTCGTAAAAAAATCGACCCGAAATGGACTTGTCTGTGTCACAACGTGAGTTCAAATACGCCAATAAATAGGATATATTATCTGGTGTTCGTAAAGATCATGAATTGAGCATTTTTTCGGTCATAATTAACTGTGAATAACCGTTTGATGCAAAAAGTCATACCATTAAACGATTTCTATATGGTTAATTAACGAAAACATTGCGAGACATAGACAAATCAGCTCTTGGAAACGAATAGGGCCAATGTGGTTTCTATGCCAATGAGCTCCAATAAATCATGATATACGCTGTGTCCTTGTCCTCGAGCGTAAACCCACGAACATACCATTCAGATACTGGTACCCATAAACCCGTAGCGCTTTGCAGATAGAACCGAGGGTATGTACGTCAAAAGAGTTATAGACACCAGCGAGTGAGAGAACATGGTTGTTGAACAGTTGCACGTTTTTGGAACAGGAGAACGGGGTAGATGAACGTCCTTAATCTTTAACACGGTAAAATAATCTTAAACTTGTTTAAGAATCAATTGATCAAAGTTTATGA
>JAMKCH010031217.1:0-16573 GCA_023653785.1 Ophioderma brevispina | reverse complement strand
GCATGGGAGGAGCCACGCAGGTTAATCCCGTTATAGATGTGATTCAGTGGTTAGGGGTACTGCGTGTGTTACCTAGGTTGGATGATTACTCCCACTTTTTCGGTCGGCGATGTGTACCCATGCGGGTGGGTACTCCGCGGTAATAACAGTCACTAATCAAGGTTAACCATGTGAAGAAATTGGTTGAGACCGTTACGTTCACATCTTTGTCTGCATTTTACACCTTTATCTGTAGTGGAGACCGGTACAGTTTGTCCTCGCTCTATTACATTTGACATCCGTGTCTTAGTAGAGAGACCTTTACCATGTTTACGTGTAGTTGACCATATGTTTCTATGCATTCGACACTTTTTTCTTATAGTTGAGACGTTACGTGTTTTTGCTTGTTTCTTGCATTTGACACATTTTTGTAGTTGAGTCCTACGTCTTTCTTACATCTTCTCTGCACTTACCACCTTTTCGGTAGTCGTGACACTTTCGTGTTTTTTAATATGTTCTGTAGGTTGAGACCATTAGTGTTTTGACAGGTTTTCTGTAGTTTACACCGTTACGTGTTGAGACTTTCCTGATGACACTCTATTCTGTAGTTTGAGACAATTAGTGTGTTTTGACAGGTTTTTCTCTGTATTTACCACCTTTTTCTGTAATTGAGACCTTTACGTGTTTTGACAGTCTCTATACCTTGACACCTGTTTTCTAGTATGAAGTAGAGGCCGTTGAGTGCTTTTGACATATTTCGCTTCATTTACACTTTCCTTCGATGACCATTACTTGTTTTAACATGCTCTTGCATTTGACAACTTTTCTGTAGTTGAGACCTGTACCTGTGTTTTGACACCTTTATTAGCATTTGAATAATCAATTGACGTCTGCATTGTATTTAAAGAGACATTGAAGAATTTCCAGAGAGAAGTGCCCTCAATTTTTTTCGAAAAATGTTTTTTTGATTTTTTAGATTTTGCATATTGGAAAATGTTACCGAGGGGATTTAATCCACAACTGAAGTGAATCACCGAACACGGCCGTCTTAGTGGGGACTGTAATGAACAGATCTTATGTGGAGTGTGCAATCCGGATACAACATTGTGAATTTTTGGTACACAAGTACTTTATACATTGTAATCAAAAAAGAATGATGGAAGCACTTGCCACACCCTTTTTATGGCCCCCAGCTTGGATTTCAAGGTTACACAGGGTAAAATTTTAAAAGGTTCCGATTGTGTTGAAAAGCACACCATGATGTCTGTCTGATTACAAGGGATTCCAAAAAATGGTATAGTTATCCTACTCTGTGATTATTGTTTAGGAAATTATGGGGTAAAACCAACTGTAAAAATGGTTTAAAAAAACAGGCACTTTGGGTTGTACAGGGTCTCAAAAATTAACGTTGCTCCAATTTTTGTTAAAATGGCGGTCAAATTGTGGTTTTGCTAATAGAATGAAATATAGGAGGAATAGTTTTGACTATCTTACGTCGTAGGTTATAACAAAATGGCGAATAAGTCACAGCTATTGGCAGCTATTGGATTCTATTGACTGGGACTATGGTTGGATAACGTGAAACTAAGAATAACGATAGGGCAACTATTCCTTATTTCAATACTTTAAGCTAGGAAACAATTTGCAGCACATATAAATGAATCAAAGCCACTTTTAACTTTTGACCCAGGTACACACCAACATGACTTTTCGCCATTTTACAGTTTGTTACCCCATTAACTCCGGAACTATAAAGCCATAGATAGTGTAAACTATACCTTTTTTGAATCCTGTGACCAGATAAACACCAGGTGTGCTTTTTAACTATTCCAGAACATTTTAAAATTTTGACCCCTGTATAACTTTAAAACCCAAGCTGGGGGCCATTAAGGGGGGGTTTGAGCAAAGTGCTTCCATCAATTTTCTGGATTATCAAGCCTCTCTAAAGTAATTGTGTGAAAAAAATCACAATTTTATCCGGAAGCGCACACTCTTACCCTACAGTCCCCGGCATCTCTATGTTAATAAGATGACGATTAGTAATTTCTGTCGTGCACGACAGGAAATTCAAAAGCATGGTTCCCTAATGAACGATTTAGGGTAAGACCAGTTCTAAAACAAAGTTTTGTGGTTTTCTTTGTGTTTGGTGTCCAATAAACCTTCGAACAGTTCTCGGTAGGGGTCTACAACCGATCAAGTGACATTTGAGAGAAATTTGTATTATAAAAAAAAATCTTTTAGTCACTTTAAAACACCTTATTTGTGAGATACATTTGACCTTTGACACGTTTCTCTGCATTGACACCCCATCTGTAGTGGAGGACCTGTCAAAATGGTTTTTTCTCGGTTCAGAGTTCAGAATTTGTGCAAGAAGATTTAAACATCATATTTTCTGTGATAATCTAGTGATTTCCTATAGACTCTCAATAGAGTCCTACCTTTTATTTGGCTAGGAAATTACTGAAATGAAACAAAGCGATTTGTCTAGGATTATATTTCAATATACCACATAGGCAGATTCTATTTGCTCCTATAGGAAATTAGATCCCGTATTTCACATTTTTTGTACCAAACAAACAGTTCTCAGCTTAAATCCTTTCAGATGGGGATATTTTACATAAAAGCTTACCACCAGTGCAAAAATCCGAATTTTCATATTTTTAGGGACACCTGTTATTTGAAATCTCTCGTTACACCTTTAATGAATGCATTTGTAATCGTTTCAGATGTCGCTCTTTGAAAACAGTACAAATGGGCCAAAGATTTTCTAATGCATTTTATTGTGTTTTTCAAAAGGCGATTTTTTTAATGAAATTAATAAAATCATTAACATGTTTTAATAGTCATTTATTGAAATAAATTACTTCATTAAAATAGTAAGAAATATAAATAAATTAATTTGATTCATTAAATTGCATAAATACTTACTAAACAGCAAATTAAATACATTGGCTAATTAAACATTTTTCATGATTTTCTACGATTTTATATTTTGTGCTATGTTGCAATCTTTCAAAACTCTTCTGACTTAAAGGTGCATTTCGTGATTCTAGCACCTCATTGTTGTGTACCGTTCACTAGATATCCCCGAGAAAAGGTAATTTCCAAAGTTTCAGTTGATTCCGACGGTGCGTTTTTTTTAAAAAGGTGTATAGCTTTTGCAATGACCATGTGGGTAAGGTATTCTAAAGTTTAGCCCATTATACTGTTATGAAATGAGGCTAGTAGTACAGTTTGTAAACTTTCGTTTACTTTTACAAAATAAACGTTCTGACATTTCAATATTACACGCCGGCGATATATGAAATGTATTTTTACTGTGGTTATTGTAGAGCTGTTATCTGTAAGCGTGAAACAGGGTTTGGTTGCGAAATGACTCTATAAAAAGACAAAGGAAAGGTTAGGTCAACAGCAAATTTACATTTGATTTTAGAGTGTTTTAACTATTATAGTCTGTGTTCGTGAAAAATTTATGTAGGTTACCGTGTATACTTATTCACTAGTTTCTATTGTTGAGTTAAGTTAACGTTCACTTCAGATTCGAACATGCTAACATATAGGCGCTGTATTTACGTCAGTCGTTCAGTTGGCGTTATACGAGTTTTGTAAATGGAGCGAAACTTGAATAGTTGATGTTTATTTCATAGGGAGGGGGGTAAAAAATTTTATTCTAATCAAGTTTAAAGGGTGATTTCAAAATAGATCATGTTTGAATGACCATGAAAAATGGGCGATTGTTAATCTATTATTCTAACACATTAAAATATTATAACATGCATTATTTTAATAAATAATCATGGCCCTTCTAAAGCTACCTATGCCCGACTAGCTTAGACTGAAGGGCAAGTCTAACATTGCCCTCTTGCCTGCATATGCCAGACTAGCTAGACTTAAGCGCAGTCTTTACTTCAATTGGGCCCTTAAAAAAAATTTTCCGTTATGGATAGATTTGTGACAAAAATTAATGAAGTGGGTAATGGCATGTTTGAAATTCTTGGCAATGCACACTCATTCACTCAGGAACCATAACCAGTGATTATTTTTCATTCAGGGCCAGCTTTCAGACTATTTTCTACTTCAATCAGACTCGGTTTTCATTGCATCCTTTACTCTAAATTAGAAATCTGGGCCTCAAGTGAGACTCGAACCAATGACCTTGGATTACCAGACTGAGTGTGAAAGTAGACATAGTCCACCGGGGGGCTAGTCGGGCTCATAGACGACAATGGCATTAAGATGAAAACTAATGTTGCCGGAAGAGGGTCGACTGAACCGCGTGCCCTATTCTTTACACTCGTAGGTGGACTATGAGTCCGGCGGAAAATAAAAACTTCTAACAAGGCATGCAACCAAAGCTAGCATAATTTTGTTCCGTTGTAAGACGGGGCCCTTTTACGCGTTTCTTGTTCACGATCATATCCACCTTTGAACAGAATTAACCTTAAAAATCCACCTCTGTTCATATTAATTAGTAGGGTTCGATAACGATAAAAAATAACAACAGTAGCAACTTTCAATTAAAACAATCTAATCCCGGACTATAAAACGTGTCATTCATGTTTGTATATATTTGTTCAAGTTAATTCCAATATAGTAATCTGAAAGAAAAATAATGTATACAAACATCATACCTTAAATGTTCTCAATTTTCCGTTGTTAAAAAGACAAGCGAGTATTGTGGTACGGTATTGGATTTCAAAAGCAGGTTCGATTTCCAAGTTGGCTAGGCCTAGGCTTACATGCTAAATGTATAAAATTTACCTTACATGGTTAAGTAAAAGCTAACGCATATTAAAATGAATAATACATGTAAAACAAGGCACAGAACCTCAAAGTTTCATTGTTTCTGTAAAGCACTGAGTTCTGTAAAAACCGGACACACTGTATATTTCGTAGAACTTGAGTCTGAAAATTAAAAAAGAAATTATGTGGTGAACAAAAAAAACGGAAACTGGATGGGCCCGTTTTTGTTTTTTTTTTTTTACACGAGAAATTTTTAAAGTGAAATGATAAACGATTTTATATTTTTTCTGCAATAATTGTGAAAATATAATCAAATTATAAATTAAAATATTCATGTTATAGTTTAATCAATTTTTTACAGCAATGGGGCTGTGTTGTGAAAGGCCTATGTGGTGGTGTGTCGTGGGGTTGTGGGTGCGTGGGGGTTGCGGCCGTGGTACTGTGTTTCTATATGTGTGTGCGTGTGGTGCATGGTGTGGGGAGGTTTCTTGATTTAAGGACACATGATAGATCATCACGTTCAATTGATTGTGCTAACTTGGCAATTTTGCGAATTATGTGCTTTCTTTGACAAATATAATGCTCTTAAAGCTTACGTGTATGTTATTATTAACATCTGAAGGTTACTGTCCGTTAGATACCTTTGATATTTGATCATACATTGGGAATCATAACATTTTTGGGAATACTAATTTGTATCAAATAATTAATACCCCACTACAATACCGGTAATGAATGATTGTGCCCACCCAGCAAAGTTCAAGGTACACCAATTCTCTAGTTGTAGCCTTTAAAATTTGTATGATATTTTAAACGGAAAAGTAAGAACCGTTTCGAAAAGTTCATGATTTGTTTCGACCTGAGTGTACTTTGTGTAGTGTGTACATACAACCTGTACGCGCCATTTTGTAACTATTTCCGCGTGCATTTTGCGTGTTTTTAGAATGACTGAGTGACAGCGCTAGGATAGTTTCGACGTAGAACAAGGTTGATTTTACCGTATTGCAGAGACTTTATTATCTCGGTATCTGTGCGTCAATGACCGAATAATAACTTTAAATCGGAATCGAGTGTACCTGTGTGACCAATTAATATTAGGTGGTGTGTAAATCTTGAAACTTTGAAATCGGTATATAAATCATATTCAATCAGGAAAGTTAGCGGCTAGTAGTATATGCCGCGTGGGAAATATGTGAATGCTTATGGCATATTCAAGAAGGGATGCAACTTTTATGAAGGATCTTCGGGTAGAAAACTAATGAGAAAGTGTGTGAAGTTCGGTCGCACTACATGAAATTTTAAACATAATGCAATACTACTGTCCACTCATATAATACAAGGCGGAAGTGGTAGTGTCATTTTTCAGATTCAGCGGCGGCTATGCCTATCATACCGCTCAACCCTTACATAGCCCAGATAGTGGTCCTGATTGACTAGTTTTGCCAGACTAGTATTTAACTAGTCGCCCGATTAGTTTTACGATCGCCTTGACTAGTTTTTACCATCAACTGCTTAGGAAAACTCCCGATATGTAAATTTTTAAACTAGTCGGTGACTAGTAAACCATCAGGCTACTAGTAAAGACATAGTCCTGGTCAACAATCCAATTATGACACGTCTAGACTAGTTCTGTTTATAGTTAACAAAATTCTGTCAGGGTCAAAATCTTTTCCAAAGTACATTTTTAAACAAATCGAGCACGTACATGACCTTTTTAATGTCATTATTGGATTTCACCATATTCATCTTCTTATAAACACCAACCATATTGAATTCAGAATTCCGCTCGTTGTATTTAACAAACAAATACGTATGTTACTACGTACTCTGCTCGTACCCTTATTGAATATTACTTAGCTACTCCCACAGCAAAAACTAGGAGTTATTTCTTTTTTTCAAATTTGATTCAATAGCTAACTTTAATCTGTAAATATAATTGATTAATTCGGATTCTCTATTCGGGTATCTTAATTTATTCATTCCCGATTGGTAGGCCTATAAAAAATCAAAATAATTTTGGGTATCATGGACCCCCCCCCCCTGCACTTTAAGTGTTAAAGACTATGAAAAATTAGGTATTCTAGCAATATTCAAGATGGTGTGTAAATGGTCAAAAGAAAAAATTGTTAATCAGGTATAATTGGGAAAACAAATAATTATTACCTATATGGGGACAAAAAACCCTTTTTTCTAGGTGCCATCAGAAACTTTGTATCAACTATATTTGCACTATTGCTTGCTTCAGATTCCAGGATGGTGGTCAATGTCCCACCATCAACTGGCAAACTTGTGGATAAAGTTCCACGTTCAGACTGGATATAATTGGGTGGGAAGACACAAAATGCAGTTTTAAAGCAAAATAGTAAAACTCTTATCAAATGTCATATTTATGTATTTTTTAGGATTAACTCTTCAATAGCTTTAGATCCAAGATGGCAACTAATGTGGCCACTTTAAATTTGAATGACATCGTACACTTTGCCATCTGATCATTAATTATCCCCTGTTTTTTTCACGCAATACGAAAAAATCCCTATCGTTGGGTGATTTCTACAGTAATCAGTTTCTAAATCTGGAATAGCCCACATAGTTATCCATGGCCAAACCAAGCTCTCTCCAACTTAAACATGTTCAGTAGACCTAGACCACGGCCCCTGTGTGTAGACCTATCTCTAGTATCAATCGATGGGAGGCCTACAAGTACAGAATCAAGAAAGCTGCCATTCCAATGCTAACTAGGCGTCCCTAAGACCAGCTGTCATTGCCACAGTGATTCAGTATAGGCTCTTTAGGCAGTGAAGGTAGTTGAATTCTGCTGAGTATGATTGACCCCTGGGAGAAACTTTAACCCACCTCTTTGAAAGACTTTCCGCAGAGGTCACCATTTCTCTAAAACCGCCGGATTTGAAAACTTATTTATGTGGAAAAAACAGAGAAATACATGTAAATGCATATTAACATGGGTCAAAAATGAAAAATAGCTTGCTTCTGTTAACAAGGTAACCGAAGATTCCGTCTTGTTACAATGATTGTACAACCTACAACTTATGGTTGTATAACACAAAAACTCGCTAATGTCAACGGTCATTACCAAAGGTCAAATCTTTAATATTGCGTTTATTCAAATGATGCAAATGGCCAATCCTTAACTTAGGTCCGGGGGGGTGATTTTTTTGGAGATGGCTTCCTAAATACCGCGGGGAAACCATCTCAAAAGAGTTGAGTTATAACTATAACACAGATCACCAAAATTAAAGGGTTTCATTAGTTTTCAATATGTGGTTATATTTTAATCGTTAACCGTCTACCAAACTGGCCAAACAAACTCTTCATTATGTCATTGCAGTCCTTGGAGATCAGAGGTTCAGTGCTTTGAAGGGCCAGTATGACAAGAAAAATAGTATCAACCATCCTAATACTCCAAACATACGACCCGATCAGTCTTTTTTACTAAATTATTTGGGAAGTTTTTTGAGAAGATTTTTGGCTGATGGACGGTCACTGATAATTTCTGGGCCACATTGCACTGCAATATGGTAATATACATGACAGTTCTACAACTCATTATTTGGTTGAATCTTGTCGCACAAGTCCCTTAGGGTAAATACGCCCCCGGTCATTACGCCTCCTTTCTTGGCCATCGAATTTTACTAACGCTTTCGACAGGATCCAACCATAATTTTGCAATTAATAAATTAATTTGACTTGGGTTCGTCACACCCATAATTTCCTTGTATATGCAACTTCCTACAGAGCGCACTCAAACTGAAAAATCCAGGCAATCCTTCCACACCCCTTCAGATATGGGGCGGTGTTCCACAAGGACCAATTTTGGGCTATAATTGTTTTCTGCTGGTGGCAACGGATTCTGCTATTGATGCACAATTACGGTGAAAGTATTTGACACCTTACCCTTGAGGAAAGTTTATTAAGTTGGTAAAACTCCAATAGAGCTCATTGCCGAGGATCTTGATCAGTTGGGGGCGTGTGGTAATAGAAATGACATGCTTCCAAAGCCGGAAAATTCATTAATGCATATATGTCCTTTGAAGAATAAACCACATTTCCAATTTTTTGTATAATGGCAAGAATGAACACTACAGATTCTATTAACATTTTGGGTGTGACAATTCAAAACAATCTCAGTTTTGGGATATTTCAGGTTAGTGAGATGATTAAGAAGGCTTCAAAACGAATCTAATTTTGTATGTTCTAGAAACGTTTTGGGGCTTCTGTAGATGACTGTCTTCGGTCCTTCCAGAAATGTTCGCCCAGTATTTAAATATGCTTTGTCCCTGTATGGCCACTAGTCTTACTAAATCACAAAGCCCAATAATCGAGGTAATTCCAATGCGTGCATTTTGGGAAACCTATCGCGGTTTCATATGATGAAGGCCTTTGCAAACGTTCCTTTACTTTCCCCTCAATGATAGGCTTGAACAGCTCCTCCGATGTTTTTAGAAGAAAACTGTTTTTAATTCTGATAGGGCAATAGGGTCATGCGTCCTGCTACAAAGGTTAGAAGACATGGCAGACACCTTAAAGGTTCGCAACAGTTGGATATGCCTAAATGCAGGACAACACGTTATAGGACATCAACCATCCCACAAAGTTTATTGACCGTTTAAATGTTGTTGTATTTAAAGTATGGTTGGTTTTTGGCTATTTTTTTTGTGTGGGTGTGTGTGTGGTGTGTGTGTGTGCGGTGTAAGGTGTGCATGTACGCGTGTGCGTGTTGGTTTGGTGGTTGTGAGTGTTTTGTATGTTTTTGTGCGGGGATGTGTTTGGTGTTGTGGATGTGTAGTTGCATTTGGTTTGTATGTGTGGGGTGCTGGTGTGAGTGAGTGAATGCGAGATCTAATTATTTTATCAGTCTGTATTTTTTTTTTTAAATTTTACTAATAGTATACTTGTAATATTATTTTAAATATAATATATATAGTTTGTAATTTTAATGTAATTTTTTTTATTTTTTTTATTTTTTTTATTTTTTGTATGTTTTGTTTTAATACACCGAATGATAATATAATATAATAATATGACTTTTACTAAAATCACTTTCATCGATTACAAAAAAAATTAGGATGTTTATATGTTGTGAAACTGCAAGAGTAAGGATATTGGCTGCATCATCTTAGTTTGGACCTGCCTCCCAAGCCATGGGCATTGACATCATTACAGCATGCAATTGTTTGTCTGGCGTGTTTTTCGGGCACAATGCAAATCTGGGGGTATTTTAGCACCGTGGTGTGTGAATTTTAACACTCTTCTGGAATCAATAGGGGACCGCACCCACTGTGTTAGATTTACACCAGTTAATGTGTTAAAGTTGACACCATGTTATTGTTATATTAACATTAATTTTGGTATGTACAATGTATATAGGACACTGTTGATTTAATTTTACATAATAAGATAATACACGGGCATTTATAATGCGCCCTTTGGCCGAAGGATATAAAGCGCAACACATGAAAAAGACCAAACAAGCAAAAACCATCAAGAGACAATATAAGTTTTTGAGAAGTGGTATTTTGAAGCTGTTGACTGTAGGTGCATGCAGAGCGGATACTGACTAGGATCATGTTCCCTTGCTTGGGAGCAGGTAACTGAATCGACACCATTTGTCGGTGTTAATTATTTTAACACCGCCGGTGGCCAATTGGACCACCCACCGTGTTACTTTAAAAACCCACCTGGAATCAATACGGACGCACCCTCTGGTGTTAATTAACAACCAAATCATTGGGGGTGTTCACATTTCTTAATTTGTAACATCTGACATTTGTAGTAAAGAAAATGGTTTGATTTTGTTGTTATGTGCTTTCTATGTGCAACTGATTATCTTTAGCGTTTCAAGAAGCAATCACCAAAATAATAATTAAAATTGTTGCAGCAAACAAGTCAGTGTTTTTAAATATTAAATTTCAACACTAGAAACTAACACAGAGAAGCTTGTAACCTTCTGTTGTTAAAATTTTAAAACCCCCGTTTTTGCAGCGCATATTGAAATCTCATGTCGGTAAATCCCTTCAAGATATTAAAGCTAAGATACTAATCGTATCTTTCCCAGGTGAATTAAAACACATACAGCAGCATTGTTATAGGTAATGCCCAGGATGTACACGTAATGCTGGCAATTATGTCATGGCCCCTGGGCTGACAGACATTTTCCAATGGCTGGAAAGTAACAGACTCGCCGTGCTGGAGGAGTGGCGAATCCCCCACAGCAAAAATTAATAGGGAGGAGTCTGTCCCAAACGCTTAAGGAACAGAGAGATGGGACTCGCGCACGAGCTTGCTCGGCACGACGCTTTCCTTTTTTTTTACTCCTCAATCTAAATAAATATCCAAATATGTTCTCAATAAGTTGCAAGGTGATTTAGCAATTGGGTTGTGATTTTGGTATGTTGGAATATTTTTCTTTGCCACACGGTCCCTTTCCCCAATTGAGGTTCTTCGTACAACAATCCTGAAAATGCAAAAACAATCGAAGGGTTAATGTTTGGAGCACACCCTAACAATGGCATCCTACGTTGACATCATAAGAATAGAACAGCATACAATACGGTGTCTTAATCAAACATTTTTTTTCATAAGAAAACCCTACTACATTGAGTTTTATGGGATTACTGCGCAAAAGAGAGGAGGAAGATACTGGAAATACTGTCCAGACATTCGATTCACGCCAGCGTAGTCCTACTACCGCAGGTGTAAACAAGGTCAAAATAACATCATGCAGTCTTACTTCATCCCCATACACCAAATATGGTTATATACCATCTCGGTGAAGAAAACAAAAGAAATGTAAGCTTTTGAAGCATTTGTTTTTCATCAGTATTATTTAGCCGTTTATTTTTGTGGACATATACAGGATCCGACACAGTTCCACGAGCTTTCTGGTGTGGAAAATACTACGCCATACACTAGCGATGTTTGTAAAGGTTACACAATACTTTGTCCTTTGCAATGATTTCGTTCATTAATACCTCAGAAATCTTTCAACATACATTTCTAGGTAGAGCTCCATACTACCAGATATATTACTACATTATACGACTACATTTGTTTTTAATATCTTCCTTTGTAATCTGAAGTTCATTTGGTCACTCTGCAAGAAAATATATCATTTTTATTATTACACTCCATGATTTTGTTTATTGTTTCAGTAAACAGTAAGGTAAGAATGCCGGGGGTATTAAACACAGAATTTACATGCTAGGTCGCAATTTTTTAATGATTTTTATGGATTTGACGTTTTGTATATTATAACGTGTTATTTATCAAGTTTCATATTACGCATGGCATGTAGAAAATACGCACGATTTCTTTTTTTATTGAGTGCCAAGTGATCCATTGTCCGTTGTTCATGTTTTGTTTACCTAGCATGTAGGTAACCTGTGCAGCATTTGTAAAAGCATTGTGGTCAAAAATCTAGATAGTTGGCGAGGATGGTTGTTACAGTAATGACATGGGAAGAATGTCCGAGAACGTCTGACTTCTGGTGTAAAAATATTAACTAATTATTTAAAGTTTTGAGTAAGATTAACAAAGTTCAAGATGCTCAGATCTTTTCATTAACCTACTATGTTAAATTAGAGGATTAATGGTTGGCATTACTTATTGTGTTGTATTTAGATCCAAGATATGTAGGGGGTTTATAGAATATTAGGCGTAACAATGATGACTTGACATTCCGAAAGGAGATGTAGTTACTGCTACTTCACAACCGTGAGTTTTTGTTAAATTTTAATCTTAACGTTCATAAACATCCACTGCTTTCTTTCAATCGGAACAATTACAAACGCATATCGCCCCAAATTGCCATATTATATTTCCACAGAGTAAACCATTTTAGAATGAGAAATGTCAGTTGTAAAGTTTATGGTTGTTTCTATGGAGATTTTTTGTTGCAGATACATCACTCTCTTAAGTTTAATAGATTATCACTTTCAAGCTCTGATTTATATTTTAGGTCACATGACACGATTGAGCACGAAACTATTGGATGTAACCAGTGACGACACAGGTAGTCTTAATACTCTTTTTATATCTCTGGTGTTTGTTGTGGATTGCCGTGGGCAATGCATTGATTATACAAGAGGGTATAATAAATGTAACCCTCTGAATATAAATACCAGTTGAAGGGTTTTGAGAAATTGAAGTTTTATCTGCTTTGCACTACTTTTGGGACAACCCTGTATTGTTTGGGCTCAACCTACACATACGATCTTCTTTGCTCGATTGCTTCAATATATGTCATATAATATAAATGGAACACTATTTGTCAATTTTCCAACTCACGTCCGATCTAGGGACGGTGACTGGTGGCTACTAAGCAGAAAGAACGGCAAGGAGTGGCTATGTTTCCTAAGTAACTAACATTGCTACGAGGAGACCATCGCCTCAAGGAGTAAGTATTGGTGATTGTTTGAATCTTACCGAGGTTAACAAAATGTGAACATTGGGTAAACAATTACAAGAAAAGAATGTAAACTAGGATCATTTAATTTCCTACCTAATCACTTAAGAAAACACGATTTAGAAGCAGTCTCTATCGTCAATAGCCTAACTTAAAAATCGCCAGTAGGTATACCAGTGGCTTAACCGGCGGGGGGGGGGGGGGGGGAGTTCCACCCCAGAAAGCTGAACCCGGGAAGAAAAGCTTGAAAACCCAGCTAAATCCAGCCCCTTTTTTGCCTTCTCAACCAGGAAATGTTCACCTCCAACCAGGAAAACCTGCCTCAAAACCACCTTCCCAACCGGAAAAATCTGCCTCAACCGGATTTCCGGAAATTTTCCCCCCTCGAACAAGTGACCCTGTTACGCCCCTGGTACATACAGTAACATTTTCAAGCATCGTCTTCCTGGGAAATTGCAACTATAGTGTGGATAAAAAGTATAAATAGTGTGTCATTTTCTGTGAACTTTTCTTCTCCTATGGTAATTTTGGGAAGCTTTCGAGAAAGATGCGGAGAAGAACTTTTTATACCTGGCTTAGCTCGCGGGTGTTTTCTTGATCAGAGAAGTGAGACAATAGAAAGGTGTGTAAAATAATATCTGTATGAATTTTAAAGACTTAATTTCTATCATCCATGGAATGAATACAACAATTAACCAGCAGTTTTGTAGAACTGTAGTTTGTTTCAAAATAGTGCAAGTTAAACTTGCCAGATCCCCCTGGCAGGGAAAACAAAATATGCAAAGGAGCTCATTAATATTCACAAATAGTGACGAAACCGTGACGAAACAGTGCTTGGGTATTACTTGCATGCACCACTCGCCACATACCGTGCCTCAAATTTGGTTATTGGGATCTGGTAGAAGTTCGCCTTATTAGTAATGAGCCGGGAAATATCAAATGCGCTATAATATGCACAAATAAGATGACAGAGTACCTGGATCTTACTTGCATACACACTACCCACATTCCAAGTTTCATCAAATTGGACATGAGGATCGTGGTAGAAGTTTTTCACTTTTTAGTATGAGCCAATCAGGGTGCAAATAAATATGATGACAGAGCGCAATGAATTTATTTGCATGTACACTTACCACATGCCAAGTTTCATCCAATTTGGACATCGGATCCTGGTACAAGTTCACCTTTTAGTATGATCCTCAGAGCAATATGCAATGAGCTAATTACTATTCACAAATAATGATGACAGAAGCCATGGATCTTACTTGCCTCAGCAATACCCACCTTCCAAGTTTCGTCCCAATTTGAACATTGGAATCTATAGGAAATTCACCTTTTAGTAATGAGCACCAGAGCAAATATGCAATGAGCTCATGAATAGTGAAAAAATAAAGATGTAACAGGGCATGGTTATTAACTTGTCTACCCACTACCCACATACCAAGTAGTTTCGTCAAATTTTGAAAAGTGGGATATGGTATAAATTTAATTTTCAGTAATGAGCCTTTTTCAGAATCAGCAGAGAAAAGAAAAATGCATCAATTGCGTCACCACAGCACATTTTAAAGGGGGGGAAAAGCCCCAATTAATGACCCGATTTAATTTTGTTAGGTGTTAATTTATTGAATGATCTTGACCTCAATACCCGTATGTAAAGTTTCTCGCGTTATTTCATTTCCGCTTCGAGATGAGCCAAAACATGATTTGTTAAGCCCACATTACGAATTCTTTGTTCCTATTTTAAAATGATGGAAAGTGATTAGCTGATTATGTACAATCCACAGCCAATCTTTAAGACTTTTAAACTCTACTTCGTATAAGCAAAACAAACTCGGCGAATTAATATTTTCGAATTTGTCCTTCTCGTAATTTTTGCGTTTATTTTTTTAATTTTTATGATTTTGTATTTCCTTCGTTTCCTTCCGAAAGGTATTGATACACTAACGGCGGGAATTTGCGCCATGTTATGTTTCCAGTAGCTGCTTGGTGCTCGAAGGCCTCCAAAATCTGAGCACTATGTACGCATGTCAGTCTAAAATGCAAATCTTATCGTCTCAATAGACTAAAAGGTATGTAAGTACTCCAGTCCTTCATTCCATCTCATTGGATGTCCCAGTCCCGTCTAATTAATTATTAACGATTGCATTCATTAAGGCGGCCCCACCTTTCAGATAAATGAAAATTGCTACCAGGTGCGTTGAAGGGGCTCAAACAGATTTTGACAGTCTTTACAATATTGCCGTACGTACTTTAAATAAATGCTGAGAACAAATATCTGTCGAAGATGCAAGAAATACTTAATGATAATCGCCATGATACAATTTTTTTATTAAAAAACATATTTTTTCTCATAAAAAAAGTTGGGTGGATTGGTGCTTTTTGGGACGTATGTTGCAACATGGAGCTACAAAGGAACCTTAAGGTACAATGAGAGATTTCAAATAACAGGTGTCCCTAAAAAGGTTTGTGAAATTCTGATTTTTGCCTAATGTAAAGCGTTCTATCAAAATGACTCCCCTGTGAAGGATTAAGCTGAGATTTATTTCTTTGGTACAAAATGGTGAAATTTCCTAATTTAACTAGGAGCATACGAAATTCAGCCTATGATTTATATTGAAATTAAGCAATGCAATCGCCATTTGTTTTCACTTTCAAGGCATTTCTGTAGCCAAAAGCAGTAAGAATCTATTGGGATCTTATCTATATGAATCACCAGGACATCCCAAAATCTCTCTTTGCACTCTTTAACGCTTGTTGAGACCTGGAGTGAATCACGAGTATATCTTCTCTCTACTTTTTTTCAGGATCTTATTCCATGTCAAATACGTGACCTGATGCGCGGACCTGTGGCAAGCATTACTGGATCGAACTATGGTCAACAATCAAGGATATTATATAACGAGAGAATAAACTTTTCCTCTCTTGACACTGGTTCTACACTATCAAAGTACGTATTTTTGATCGGATAGAAGGCTATCCAATGTTGAATGTCCGTTTTTTTTTCCCACCCCAAGTTTCACCTCCGAACAATAACTCATTGTTTGCCCCCTTCAAAACAACAGAAACATCAACACTGTTTTCAACCCATCCACCTAGCCTTGTTCAAGTCGCTATACCAACTCCATTCATTGCGTCCCTAGCAAGTTCAACAACTTCAACTCAGGCAGAGCGCCTTTTCAATCTGTTAGGCTTTTTCTTTCAATTGCAAGAATTTTGAGTTTTATAACAGGGAATCTTAAACACAAAGCATTTAATCAGGACCGTCACCCGCTGAGTAGCATAACACTGCACCTGACCACAACAGGTATTCTAGTTTTGGTACTAAGACTAGTAGATTCAGTTTTCACAACAACCACCATGGAGTATACCAAGTTATTTGTTTATTTCATCTTTCTCTAGAAGGGTAACCTTCAGTGCTAAGCTTGATTT
>JAMKCH010031216.1:0-45026 GCA_023653785.1 Ophioderma brevispina | reverse complement strand
ATAAATCTGACTGATACAGATTTCTTCGTGTGCACTTACATGGGGTGCAGAGGGTGTTTTGAATCAATCCCATGATGCATAGCAATGTGCCTATACCGTACTGTACTAAACACATGTCAGTACTTAGGGATAAAAAGTGTTCCAAAAGTTTAAGAACCACAAGACATTTCATAATCATGCAAAAAATTCCCAAAGTACTAACGCTTTGTGGGCTAAAATAAGCGTTAAAGTCAGGGTTTTCATGTGTTAAGAATAGGATTTTTATGTGATCACATGACCCTATTGAGCTGAAATTTCCCAAAACTGGTGCATTGTGGGATTGACTCAAAAACACCCTCTGCTTGGGGTGTATCTATATTATGTTCACAACAACTAATTATACCAAAGTTAAGTCTACCTTATTTGAATTTGGATGAACTGAATAAATTTGTAATTTATTCACATCCATCATCTGTTAAAGGTGCAACAAGAGATTTCACATATCAGGTGTCCCTAAAAATCGAAAGTACTGATTTTTGCACTGATGTAAAGCTTTCCATTGAAAATAACCCCATCTGAAAGGATTAAGCTGAGAAATGTTTCTTTGGTACAAAAATTGTGAAATTTCTAATTTCGTATAGGAGCAAATACAAAATTCAGCCTATATTTTATATTGAAATATAAGCAAATCAAAATCACACTTTTTCTCTCTTTTAAGACATTTCTGTAGCCAAATACAAGGTATGAAATCTATTGAGTGTCTAAACTATATGAAATTAGTGATATGACACAATATTTGGGTGTGTCAAAATCTCTCGTTGCACCTTTAAACAGGCGAATAAAAATTGGCTAACACATAAGGACCATAGGCCTATGCGTTTTGTATTTCCATTTCACCAATCAAAAAAATACCAACTATGGTATTCCTCAAAATTCAGCAGTAGGACCTCCCCTTTCCATGCAATACGTGAATGAAATTTGTAATACTCCGAGTTTCTGTCCTCCATTGTCTGATTCTGTAAACGCAGTACCGCAAGATGCTCAAAGTATATATCTTTAGGTTCTTAAAATCTTAAAAGATTATGACCACAGCAACAGATCGCCAAAGGTGAGATGAAGTTCTAAATTTGCTCTTGGAGTTGACGAGCAGCAATTGACAGTAAAGATATGCCTCTATTCTCACACGACTGCCTGTTACCTTTCTTCTTATACAGATGGATGCTGGAAGCATCTTTAAATTCCTGAGGTACTGACTCTTGTTCCCACATAGACTTGAGAGTCTCGCTGGATACCCTTTACTTCTGTTTTATTCTAAAAACGTAGTGAATTGAATAGAAATAAGGTTCAGCAATAGGTTACGGTCTTGGTTCTGCACAAAGATGTTAGACCACAGCTTGCCAAATAACATTCCTTTCTTGACTTTTGTTCGTCTTCCGTTCATCTTCCAATAAATGAAAAAAAATCACAGTAGAAGCGTATTGTACTTCGTTTTATATTGATTCTTGCACGAGGACAGCACAATCTAAATCGGGGCGGTGCATAGATACAGAAAAACGAGATGTCGTACGCCCGTGTTGAAGAATAGGCGGCCACCGTAACCGTGTTTGGAAAATAATAACATGAATAAATATTCATTACGGTCATCCATTCGAAAATCGCACGCGTACGCGCATGCGCCGTAACCTGGTGGCCTGGAAACGGTACATCGTTCTATGCAAATGCTGAATATATCATAAGCTAACTCAGCACTATAAAAAATTCTCAATTTCTATTTAACTCCACACTTTTATTTTTAAGGGTGTGTATCTTTATTTATTTACTTATTTATTCATTCATTTATGTACTTACATTTATTTTTTATATCCTTTTGTTGTCAGGCTTAAGCTGTCTTACTTTTCCCCCTTTCTTTTTCTCCTGTAAAATCTTTTGCGCTCTTTTTACAAAATCACAGTATGTGCTCTCTTGGGTGCGTGTGTTTGTGTGGGAGAGAGAGTTTGTGTTGGTGTGTGTGTCTTTGTTTGTGTGGGAGTTTGTGGTTGTTGTCTTTAAAAAAAAAAAAAAAAAAAAAAAAAAAAAAATAAATTGGTACACCAGATTATGGAAATCAGGGTATGAACAACGACGTAAATATAACCCAGACCCGAAGATTCTCCCGAAACAGCATAACCAAAATCAAGGTGCCCAAAAGTATTATAATGAGCATACGCAGTTCATTATCATAGTTTTGGGCACCACCATATTTGGTTTACGTATCGTCGTATTTGGAAAATTCTTAATGCATATTTATGAACACGCGGTATTTTACGTTCGTCACACTTTAGCGAGTGAAAACAACAATAACAACTGATGCCACATGCTATCACTCGGACTCAAATATCTCTTTTCCTAAGCAAAATTAACAGGGGGTCATCGGGAGACTTTTTGTGCATTATGAATGCAGGAATCTTTTTAGATGCATGGTTTCTTCCATCGATTGATTTTCACATAATTATTGCAGAAAATCGGTCGATCGGACAATGGAACACTGGGGAAATGCAACAGTGATAACATAACGCGTGACGCACAGATTTGTAGGTACGTGTGCTTGTGCAGTAACAGCGACGACGCGCGGCTGGTTGCGCAACAACAAGGATGGTGCGCGAGATGTGAGAGAAACATAGAGCTGGAATATTTACGTCATTGGAGAGAAATCGGTTACGCTGCTGGCCTATTCAATAACACGCGCGATTCCCCTCTTGGTTTATATTCCAGCTCTTTGGGTATGAATAAATTGGTACACCACGCTATGGAAATAAGTACGCACTGCGGCAAAACATGGTTACGGCTTTTGAGCTGGCGTTCGCTATCTAGTGTTATAAATAGAAATCTGTGGGGCGGTGATAACACATATAATCTTTTCATCTGCAATAGCTCTAAATTTCCAGATAAAAAAGAATCTGTAGCGCTTTGTCTTTTGAATGCCGGGCGAATTTACTGAATACCAATAGCGCTATTATTTGCTGGAGTCAATGCAGTATGATGTACGTACATCACTGGTCACTCCTATTCAGGGGAAGAAATTGAATAACATTAATTTAAAGAGGGATGGGTGTATTTGGGTGTATTGGACCAAACCAGAAAGTCTGAGCATCAGATACCGGGTTGTAGGAGTAACTGATGTTATGTTCATCATTTTAGGTGGACTTACCTGCCCGATTTGCCTGCCAGTCCAGGAGTCCTTCTTTAAAGAAAATATGCAACTGCGCGATTGACATACCCGTGTTTTATTCATTACAAATATTCAGGAACAATTTATTTTTGGCGGGCTATTTCAGCTTGACTGCAATTATCCACTTTATTAATACAATTGTATTATTTTATGTTCAGCTTTGCCTTTTTAAAGCGCTATATTTTGTACTTCGTTATTTCAATTATCATGATTGTATTTATAATCTGAATGCAAGTAAATCCTGAACATGCGAACTATCATTTTCATTGAATTTTGCAATCTGGGTTTAGTTCATTCACCCGGTAATTTCATACACTTTGAAAGTTGATATTTTGAAACGTACGTACGTACAGGAACAATCATTGAAGTGAATACACTTGACAATATGCCTTTCATTCAAGTTTCATCGACAGTTATTATGGTTCAAATTTCTATCTGCATTTGCCCTGACCTTGGTTACAAATCGTTGTAGTCTGTCCAAGACAGTGTGCGCATGAGTGAAGCGTGTATAAAGATTTTGGACCTATATTCCATTTGATTTTGATTTGATTTATTCGGATAATGTCCTGGATTGCCCAAGAAAGCCTCTACAGGAAGATTATTTCCATTGGGGTCCATTTTACCGGGACGAAATTGGGACACTGAGTGGTATGTACATGCACAGGTATGACTCTCTGTACATGGGACAGACGGTTTAACGTCCCATCCGAAGGACGGGGTATTATCATGGTTCATTTGCCCAAGTCCAATTGAACCATGGAGCTCCATGGGGAGAGCGAATTCCAATTTCAGTCAATATCTCTTGTGCTAATTAAATCCAGAATTTAGTACCCGATTAAATCCCTGCAAGTGGTCCCGCCGGGAATTGAACTGGGGACCTTTGCACCAAAGGCTAATACCCTAAGTATCCTAAACATGCTAAATAGTGGGCAAGCAGCTGTTGTGTTAGCATTTGCTCGATAAGCCAATAGTGCTCACCTGTTACATGAACATCATGCATCAGAGTGTCAAATTGATTTTCATCACACATCCAACAAAATGAAATTGCACAATATATAGATTGGATTTGACAAACATATAATATCCCAGTTGCATACTATAAGATTATAAGACGAGCTTTCGGACGAGTTATAGTCCTTCATCAGGCCCAGATATCGGAAAGTGGTAAAAATGGAGAGAAGTATGCAGAACCCTTGTAAACTGGCACTCTGGCACTGTGGCACATTGTAGTAAATAACTCGCAAGCCAATGACTTTTGAGATGGCTTGTTTGTAATATTTGAATACATTGTCTTTGCTGATTCCGAATACGATCATGAAAGTGCACAGAATTTGAAACTGTTTTTGTAAGATAACCCCCCCCCCCCCGGGGCACTTGTATTCAAAGGTGGATATGATGCGTGAACAAGAAAACGCGTAAAAAGGGTCTCTGTTTTCCCAACAGGCGATGTACGCGCGTACATTGATTAGGGTGTCAAAAACTGTAAAATATGGAAAAAATGGTATGTTTTTTTCGTAACCCTGAAATTGTGATGTACGCGAGATCAGAATCATCAAAAATATTGTAATAAAGCAACATGAGCAATATATTATTAACACAATGCATTGCTTACTTGTTTAGGGTAGCAAAAACTGACAAAAAGACTTGTTTATGGTGAGCAAAAACACAAAAATGCTTGTTTAGGGTAGGTTTTTTAGTCGGTGGAATTACTTGCTTAGGGTACATTTCGGAAGTCCATGTTTACGCATCATATCGTCATGAGTCTTCCAAACAGGCCAATCGACCATTTTGGCGAAATTGATTTTTTTGCATATATTATGATACTATATCACAAGCTCTTTTCATATACCAAATATTGAGCAAAAATAACATTCCAATTTTTAGATATAACAGATTTTCACTTTGGGGAATCATACCCAAACGCCAAATGAAAATCTTCCAAACACACCAATCTGCATTCGTCTGTTTGCTGTATTTGAAAACTGCGAGATTCATCTCCTCGCTTGATCAACACGGGGGGGGGGCTGAAGAAGTCTGGTCGAAGTTTATATTAGTATAATGTGTGTAGCTGTATCTGAGACGATTTTACCACACTCAAAAATATTATAAATTTTTCCAGTATTTTACTGACAGCAATTCTGCCGAATAATTTCTGTGAAAATTACAGTATACTGTAAAAACTGATTCAATCAAAACACTGAAAATATATATTTGGCGAGTTATTACAGAGATTGTGAATGTGTAGAGAATAAAAAAGCACTGACGAACATCCTAATTTATTAGGCCTAACCACAAATGTCAACCAAAATTTTACAGTGCATATACTGTAAAATTCAGTTAATTTTGGTAAAACATATGCATTAAACTGTAAAATATAAAGTGAATTTGAATGAAAACTATAGAAGCTGTGGTTTATGGGATTTTGTTGGCAGAATTGCTCCCAGTATTTTCCAATAAGATTTACAGTATTTTTCCTGTAAATAATTTATAATTGAGAATCCATAATGTATAACAATGTTGATATAATTCAAAGTTCAAAATACGAGCCTCTCTGATAAATTTAGTCGTAATAGGCCTCGAAAATTGGACAAAAAGTATTTTACTATATTTTTTGAATTAGGTCAAGTATTGTCTTTTTCTGATCCTTTTTTTTTTACTGTGAAGCGCACGTTATTTCGTAAATACAAGATGCATGTTAGTAGTGGTATAAACAAAAATATGCATTTTAGCTGCATGTGTCCTTTACCATGTCTTGACTGTCTAAGCGACGATCCGGCAAAAATGAGCCTACGTTTATCAGTTTTGTCACATCCTTTTTTTTTTATGTGAAGCGCACGGATTTCGTAAATACAAGATGGCATGTTAGTAGTGGTATAAACAAAATATGCATTTTAGCTGCATGTGTCCTTTACCATGTCTTGACTGTCTAGCGACGATCCGGCAAAAATGAGCATACGTTTATCAGTTTTGGAATCGCACCAGTTGAGTTTTATTTTATTATTATTTGTTATTGTTTTTAGACCTAATAGGTAACGGATCTTTTATTTTGTAATGATGCAACATACGTTTCATGAGAATAATTTCACAAATACCTTATTTCATTGAAAGTGAAACCACAAACATCATTGTATTAAGTTACGGTAAATTGTGCAATATAGTAACATTTATAAGTTTAACCGGTTGCTGACAAATTAAATTGATTGTTGAAGTTGTTAATAAAGTAAAAAGATCAAATCAGCTAAGTTGGGAATCAAAGTTAGAACAACCAAGATAAGTTTTAACCTCAGAAAGGACATAAAAAGCACTATGTAGTAGCCTACTTTCACTTCAATTTTTTTATAGATAGTTCAAAAACTCTTGTTGAAACCCTTTCACGTTTTGGTATGAATTTGTCCATTAATTAATTGAAAGGAAAATAATGTATTACATAAAGTCACTGTTCTTATTATATTCCTTTATAGGTAGATAGTATATGGTTATTAGTCTTGGGTTCATATCCGAGGGTCCCAGGCTTGATTCCTAGTTCATAGTAGATAGGCGTACCTGTTTAACAGTTACTTACATGATTAATTGGCAGCCCAAATAAACCCCGTCTACCCGCGCCATTTTTTTAAACAATAAAACGTTTTTTATGGAGTTGTGAACTGCCACATGATGGAATCCGATTCCTGTAAATTTGGTACCAAAGGAAGCCTTAGGTTCTATTTCCATTGTACCAAATACGTTACCAACAGTTCCCATTATGACGCATGGAGTCATTGTTGATGACACAAGTGGCGAAAATTACTGAATATAGGGGAAAATTGATATTTCCAATTTTAGCGACCCAAACACCTTATGAAGCATAAAATGCTCTCATTATATAAAACGTCATTGCCCATCATTGGAAAATGTGATATTCCAACTTTTCTTGGATCACTTTATCTTTCCATACCCAGGGGATGTTTGTTTGGATAAAAAGGAGCGTAAATATGTCAATTGACAATTACATTAAATAATCTGGCCCAAAAAAGGGAGCTTTAGCTAGCCGGGGAAAACCCTGAATGGGATGCTAACCACCCCCCCCGTTTTTTCCTGTTCTTCCTATATTTTGAAACATACTATGAATTATTATGAGTTCAGACAATTAGTTGATTAATCATTTCACTAACTTGATAATTTATCGGTGTTTACTAAATAAGCGCCAATAAAGTAATGTGATTTGAGTACAGACAAATTAATCATTCACATTTTCCAAGACATCTCAATTAAAATACATGATTAATGGTACTTAAAAGATTACTCATTGAAATCATTCAATAAAATGAATGCAACCCGATTACGCTTATTGAGTGTATACAGGAAATTATTTTCCTTTCAAATTCAATAACGAAAGATGTTTAAACATGAGAAAATTATCATTGCATTTTCAATAAATACACCTTTGATAATCAGAAATATGGCAATTTGAATTGAAATCAAATTCAGAAGTCTTGTCGGCAAAACTGCCATTATAACCTCAAAATGGTTATGTTTTTTACTCAGAGAAAGTTTTCAACAACAGAACGTATAAGAGCAACTTCTCTAAGAGTGCTATGACTCCAATGGTGATGAAACATATACGCAATAGTCTGTGTGTGACAAAATTTATTAAAATCCATTGGATATCAATTTAATTTCAAATGTTCTGATATACACTCAGAAAGTAGTTTATTTTTTACCGAGTTTTAGATACGTCATTTGACACTAATGCTAAATATACTCTTCCAGGGTTTTCGGTACTTGAAAGTAGTAAGCCGACTTGAATCTTGTAGTTTATTTTCAGTGACAGTTGGAAACTAAGAGGAAGAAACCAGTAGCTTCCCACAAATGCAATTGATTCCCTTGGAAGTTTTGGTACAGGTTGCCATGTGGACCGTTAAAGATGAAACGCTCTTAAAATGCAAGTTTGTGATCAGTCCGTAAATATAAGCCATGTTTCATCACCAACGAAACACATCAGTAATGTACAAAAAACATCCATGGAAGCAATGCATGTGGGAATGCTTTGAAATCTTCTCTTGTTGGAAATACTGAAAATTTAATAACCTATAAATGGAAAAGCTACCATATGATTAAAGCGTTGTTTATAGTTCAATTGTACTGAAAAATAACAGTATTCATTAAAAACACGTGTTGTATGTGTCGATCACTAGAATTAAGTGATTTTCGTCTGAACGCATCGTAAATTAATACAATATATAAATGACTTGATAGTTAGATAAAGCTTTTATTCCTGATAAACTAGTGATCTTTGATTCCTTTTACTCTACAAACGTATCAAAATATACACCTTCAAGCAATAAACAGATACACCACAACTTCTTCCACTTAAAGTTATGAAAGTTAGTATGTCCAATAATTCACAAAAACCCAGGGTTTCAAACGTCAGACGTACATACGCTTTGGATGTCCTTACTGTACTTCCACATGTGGGCCGATGCTATGCTACACAATTGGAAATCCAGCAAAAATACTATAAATGTGATGGTCAATTACCAGGGAGTATAAAACCGAATACAACTGGAGCTTTATTCGATTGTTTTTTCGAAGAATCAACATTATCGTAATTCAGTATTATGAATTTTAATCTTTTACGATTTTAGTACTAAAGTTTACCAGAAAAAAGGCATAAATTTTACAAGAAAATTCTGGCAGCAATTCTTCAACAAAACCCTCCGAAAATCCCTCTTTTACCAGTTTCCATTCAAATTAACTGTATATTTATAGCTGGATTTATTATATTTTACATTGAGTATTACATATTTGCATTAAATCAATTCTAATACAAAATAAAAATGTAGGTAGAACCTCATCATCCTCTTTAATTTCTACTGGCACATTATTTTGCCTGTTATAAGAGACAATGACACCTTAGAAACCGTACAAAAGCATAGTCTTTTCTAGCGCCCTCCGCAGGCAAAAGTATGTTCAACATGTGCAATACAACTGACTGAGGCGATCGACGACTCATTTTGAGTAACGCCAAACAGCTCAATGTGCCATTCGTTCCTTTTTGACATAGAAACAAGAGGACGTTTTTTTTTTAAATATAATAAAATGGCAAAAAAGACCCAAATCACTTGTAATATTAAATTTGACAAGGAAAACAAACGGATACTTGATGGAAGCGTGATCAAGGGTACATCATTAACATATGTACAAAAATACCAATTATCTTAAGCTAAAGTAAAGTAATACATACAAAGCAAAACAAATCTAATATGACAAAACCTGAAACAAAACACCAAAACAAATTAAAACAGCCAAATTTAAACAAGATAACTCTTTGGTTTTCTTCTTGAATACATTCAAAGTGGATAGACGTGAATATTCCTCCAATAGGCCGCCAATATCCCTTGCCACATCGATGGAAAAAAGGGACTACGTTTTTTGTTAGTTATTTTAGGAGAGGAATGACAACATTATATTAATGACATGGATCTATGTGAAAAAAACATACACAATTTTACTATTATCAGGGCTTACGGGGACGCCATCTTGGATTCAAAGCGGGTTAGCAACACAGAATGTTTGGAATTTATTCTTCTGTCAGAGTATTAAATGTAACTTGTTTCTGCCCAAATGTTGAATAACTTAGGTAGTTTGTCTCTTAAATTACCAGTTTCCATTAGCCCTTTTCGGGGACATATTGGCCGCATCTTGGATTTCAAGTATGTTAAACAAAAAGAAATGGTCGATGTGGGTTCTAGCACCACAAGATCCATGAATTGAATCTATTCATCTTGATTAGTGTTAATGCAGCGTATATTCAATAACATAGCTTTTTGGCGGCCATTTGGACGCCATCTTGGGATATTTTGTTTAATGTTGATTGCCAAATTGATTGAATTTAGCTGTTTTTTGAACTCGGTGGTACCTCCAAAATATGGGTATTTTTGTAAATTTGGACCTTCATTACTGCGTTCAGAATTATTTAATATAATGGAATTATGATTTTGGCGGCAATCTGGATTTACACTTTAATGGAATTTATGTATGTTGGCGGCCATCTTGGATTGACACCCTAAATAAAATTACATTTTTGAAAAAAATTCCAAGATATTTTTTCCAAATGTTACATCCAAAACACAATGAAAATTCAAGAGGAATTTTGCTTTAACAGAAAAAAAACCACGAACGAAGTACATTACAGCCTACACTAAAATATTCTTTCCGTTGTAAAACAAACAAGGAACGAAAACTATAGGTTATACCTGCATTTGTCAACCCCCTACAGGACGCTGGTGTGCGGAAAAGGAAACGTATTTCTCCAAAAGTGAAAAATGGCTCATCATGTCCTCTTTGTGTTTGTTTTTTCCACAAAATGAGAATGGTTTGGTTTGTTTTTATTAGATCATTACATTATTTTTACACCTCAAGTGAACAACCTTGTCTACACTCCAAAGACCCAACATGTTTAAAAGTTGGTTGATTTAAAATCCTCATTTTATCCCTATTCAACGTTCGTAGTTTCTCTTTTTTTACAATTCTATTCCATAGCAGCATAGACTCTTCTATTGCAAATTAAAACTATAATCGATTATTATTGATGTATTAGTGTTGACTAACTTCCCTAAAATGGTTATATAAAATTACTACCTGTAGGGTTTGAGATGTGATTCCATAAAGCATGTAACCTGAACGACCCATATTTCCACATTATAGACACTTATGTAATTAATTAAAGAGACGACTCTGTACAAGCAGCAGGGCAAAGTTGTTTGAGAATTCACTGTGCGCAAAGTCAAGACCAAGCCCTGCATGTCCAACTCCAGCTCCACCCCATTATGGATTTGGGGATTTCACCATAATATTATACTCTATTATCAACAGTTTTGCACTATAAAGAAGGTATTCGCCGTTTAGATAAGATTTACAAATTTGCAAACAATTTGCCTGAGACGAATATACCATTCGTCTCAGAATTTGCAAACAACGAAGAGCAGAACGGCCTACGTTGCCTACCGCTTAAATCCGCGGCCCTGCAAGCAGGAAAAATGTAGCATTTGCATAAAGAAGAAAAGAATACTCTAAATCATGGGTAAAGTATATCTTTGTTTTATTTGTGCAATGGTTTTGTTTGTTTGATTGATTGAATTATTAATTTTAATATTTTCCCTGTTTTTATATTACAGTGTATTCAGGGACAAATCCCCCCTGACAAGTGACGACCATGGATTTGTATACACATGATACAGGAATCATGAGGAGTATCGATAGAAAAGGCAAGATGTACATATAGGCATCATGGATTTGTACAGGTATCGGGGGAGTGTCGATAGAAATATCTAAATTACATAATTCTAAATCTAAATTCCAAATCCAAACATATATGTATGTTCCACAAACGTTCATTTCTCAATAAATTGGTCTTCCATGAAGGTCAATGAAAATTTAGCGAGAGTGCACCTCGTAAAAGTGGGCGGAATCCAGTGGGGATAATTCATAATACAGGGGACAATTGTTAAAAAATGATTGGATTGCTGTAAAAAGATAATCAAGGGGTTCGTCTTGTTGCAAGGGTTAACAGGTATTATCCAGGTATATCTGGATGTCGATCCCACAATTCCAGGAGACACTGTGTGTGCACTGTTCAAACTCTCACGTTGCGTCGCTGATGTTAACCAGTGGATGATTGAGAATAAACTGAAATTAAATCCTGACAAAACAGAATTTTTCATCAGTCAACCACATGAAACTTCTTCATGATGTACAGCTTCAGCTGGATGCTGTTCCTATCTGTCCATCTGATAATGTTCGCAATTTGGGCGTTATTTTTGACAACCAAATGTCAATGTCTAAACATGTGTCCAGCCTTGCTAAATCTGTTAATTGGCAAATTAGAAACCTTTATCGAATACGTAGATTCCTAGATTTTTGATACATGTGCTAAAGTTGTTAGATCATTAATTGTGTCTCGTTTAGACTAATGTAATCTGTTGTTCAATGGTAGTACTCAGAAGAAGCTCAACATACTCCAAAAGCTTCAAAACAAGTGTGCTCGTCTCATATTCCGGTATCATAGATTTACTCACACAACCCCTCTGTAGAAGGAACTTCACTGGCTTAGTATATATATCTGATCGTATTAAATTCAAGACTCTTTTATATGTTTATAAGGCACTGAACGGGGTTTGTCCGCAGTACATCAGTGAATGTCTGGTCCGTCCTGTGTCTGTTACCACTCGTTCTAGTATGGCACGCTCCACGTATCAAAATCATGGCGAGTTCATGCGCTGTATATCGAGTTTACCCCGCTATATGTTAGAGTTTAGAGCGCTGCCTATCCAGTTTGAACTCTATGTGCCGAGTTTCATAAATCAGTCCAGAATAAATCATGTCCAGAATAAATCATGTCCAGAATAAATCATGCCGATTTTAAAAAAACTGGACATGATTTTTTTCTCAACATGAGCAAACTCGACATGATTTTTTTCTCAACATGAGCAAAATCGACATGATTTTTTTCTCAACATGAGCAAAATCGACATGATTTTTTCTCAACATGAGCAAACTCGACATGATTTTTTCTCAACATGAGCAACTCGACATGATTTTTTTCTCAACATGAGCAAACTCGACATGATTTTTTTTAAACATGAGCAAACTCGACATGATTTTTTTCTCAACATGAGCAAACTCGACATGATTTTTTTCTCAACATGAGCAAACTCGACATGATTTTTTTTACACATACACCAAAAATCATGTCGAGTTTCCTCATGTTGAGAAAAAATCATGTCGAGATTTTGAAACTGGACATGATTTATGTCAAACTTACCATATAGAGCGCACAAATTCTATGTATAGGGGCAACTGGACATATAGCCGGGGGGGGGTTGTAAATCGGACATATAACGTGACACTCGACATATGGCGAGGAAAACTCATACCAGCGTGTTGAAACTCGAAATGCGCGGGAAACCTCGCCCTGATTTGATACGTGGAGCGTGCCATAGTATAGCCACCATGGTCTCACTCTCGTTGTTCTGGGACACATAAATGTGCTGGTGACAGGGCCTTTACAGTGCTGACACCAAGCTATGGAACCAAATTCGTATCACCATTCACAGTGCCAATACTGTTGAAAATTTTAAGTCAATGCTCAAAACTCACCTCTTTCATTCGTATTACTCATAAGGCGCTTTGTATCTATGTGAAAAGGCCCCGTCTTGCAAAATATAAGTCATGTATGTTATGTCATGTATGTTATGTTAACAAGGTATAGTTTTAGTATTGCCTGCATGCAACGTATAGTTATGGAGATATGTGACAAAAACAAAACATCGTAAAATATCAAAGGTAACTCTTGCTCCGATTTCTTTAAAATGGGCTCTAATTGCCCATTTTCCTCAGAGACTGCAACAAAATATTTTGCACTATGTTAAATACTAAAATTCAGGAATCATTAGAAGTCAATGGCATTAACCTTGTTTGTCTTATAAGAATAATATAAGAGAGAGAGGAGAGGGGTGACAACTACTTTCGTTGCAATTTTGTAAAAAGCTGAATTTGAGACCATTTTAAAGAAATTGACGTAATATTAAATATTTGACCTTTGTTGATGATCTTTGACATTTAACGAGTTTCGTGAGCATACGTTGTAGGTGATATAAGTATACGTTTCAACCTTATCCTTACTAGAAGACAAATCCGCTGAGAATTGAGGCTTTGCTCTCCACGGTCACGGAATTGCTCCACAGAACTACGGTCTGAAGCAGGCCTGTTACATTTTTAAATTTTCTTTCGTTGTCACGTGTCCGTCGCCAGCGCTTATTTGGCTATAACACAGCTCCACATTCTCACCTAAGTGGAAAGAGACAAGTCCATCTAACTTTGTGCAGAATGGGCCCACAAAGGAGTTCCTATAACAACTACTGGAATCCACCAAGGAGATACTATCGCTCCCTATCTCTTTGAAATCGTGGTTGATTACATCCTCAGATAGAGTCTTGACATCATGAACGACAAGAGACTCACCATCAAACCTAAGCGTTCTAGACGTCACCAAAGTCATCATCTCACAGCACCTAACTACGAAGATGAAGAAGATAATCGTCAACCTATCTGCACTCTAGAGGTCAAAGAGGTCAGGGACTTCTAGGGCCCTATATTACAGCAAGAAAGACCCCTTGTCACGCAAAGGACAAGCTTGTAATGCCTGCAATAAACTACACCACGGTATTCTGGTTACGCTAATTCAACCAAGGTGAAGTTCTTCAAATCCTGTGTGGAGAGTATTCTGTTATATACGGATCTGAGACCTGGACCATGAAGAAAGCGCTACAGGATAGACTGGATGGCACATACACCAGGCGTCTTATTCGAGTACAAAACATATATCTGGCGTGAGCACATGAATCAAAGCACAGATATATGGATCTTCATCTTCTGTTGCCCAACGCCGATTAAAATTTGATGGTCACTGTCGATGTCATCGTGCGATTGATCAAGTAGTCTCAGACGTCACATGTTAGAGGTTACCATCATGCCCAAACAGGGGTCTCCGCGGCTTTATCTACACTTATGTGATTTCTCGAGACATCCAGCAGGATCCATCTGACATCCCCATCTTATTACAGACAGGGGCATTTTGCGCTACATGGTGAACAGATCTCGGCTGCGGCCGCTAGTTAGATAGGTGGGGGTCAGGCGCGGTGAAATTTGAGGGGAGGAATCAGGCCCAAACACCTTTTGCCAAAGGTGAACACGGTATATTGTTAAATCCTATCAATTTATTCTTTCATGATCTCATTTGAATGTGGGGGAGGAAGGGGGTTTCACTAAGGTATACTGTCGCTATTCCATGCCATTCATGTTGGACGTATGCCCTTAAAATGCTTGGTTCCTCCAGGTGGCAAAAGACAAATGGCAGGGTGTTTTTTAATTGAACCTCTCAAGCTCCTCACGTGCCATTTAATTTTGATGGACGTGGAAAACTGTTCCCAATAGAATAATTAGGAATATTCTTTAGTAGATTTCAAGTGAGACTTCTTGCAGAATTCAATTGGGGTGGGTGTTGACGTGAGGGTTTAATCCTGGCCATGGGTGAGAATAGCCTTTGTTTAATTATTATATTGTGGACCATTTTGTACAAAGTTTTATGCACAGGGGGGGAAACGGCTGACTGAAACTGGTGAATTCAGTTCTTACATGGCCTGTTAATGATGTAAGACTAACTGCCATGGTTGGCCCGGGATGGTCAAGGAAACTCATTTTAATCCGCTTTACGCTAATATCTTTAAAGGTTGGTGGTTATTTCGGTACCCGACCGAAAGTCAGAATTAACCGAAGTCCGAAAAGATTATCCAGTAAGGATCCAATTATAACAAAGACCCGATACCGCTGGTTGAGTGTTGCCGAGGTGCTTAGTGCGAGACCCCCCCCTGGGTAAGATTTACCGTGGACCGATTTGTAAGCGCTTTCAAAAGTACCTGTCAATCAATAGGTCAATCAACATGTGGATAATCAGTTGCTCTCAAGTAAAAAAATTGCATTCTCATTCATTTGAGAATATTCTCAAAGAGAAGGGAAATGGAGCAAGTTCAGCCCCTGCAGGTAGCTCTCTGCGGGCAGGCTACAATTTTCGACAATTATATGTACATCAACCCGGATAAAGCTAGATCTAGATGCCCGTGGCTTCAAGGAACGTCTGAAGTTTGGCGATAATGGCAAATTAATAGTAGCAGACAGCGGCAGTTGGTGACAAGGATCGTGTGCTGGTGTTTTCATTCGGAGGAGTCGCTTGAAACGGTTATCGAAGGCAGAGCAGTGGCATATAGGATGGAACCTTAGGGGTTGTGCCCTTTTTATTTTATCAGCTTTTTCACATCCATTGCTTGGTATGGCCAGTTGCTTTCCTTTCGGTTTACGGGTTGCTACCAGACAAGAAGTGGGATACCTACAGCAAGTTCTTTCGCATGTTACTTGGCGCATTGAACATCCCGTGGCCTCTTCGTTTTTGACCTCCGGACTGTTGTTACCGATTTTGAGGCCGGATCCAGGAGCTGTCCGCCGAATTTTCCTGTATGTGGTAGTGCGTGGATGCTACTTAATTTCGCCCAAGTTGTGTACCGTCAGATATCGCAGAGGGGGTTTGCTCCACGGTATACAAGACTGACGACTGAATTTAGGGTTTTGCAATCGGAAAATAATCGCCATAGGACTCGTACCCGCTGACAGAAGGAAAATTATACTCGGGCTTTGTTAAACAGCGTACCTGACACTCCTGCCAAACCGGACTTCTTCTTTTTTTCAATGAGTATTTGGCAAGTGGCTGCAGAAAAGAGCTCCAGATAGTGGGAATGCGTATGGACCTTGATAACCGCACCAACAACCACAAGTGGGGGTGGCCTCCCGGTACCGCAAAACCCCAAGGAGAACCCCACCTTCCATTTTCAAGTTTCTGCTTCAACTGTTTGAGGAACACGGGAGAATCATGGGAAGTGGAGGCGGAGACCTACTTGGACAGAGTGGCCCCCCGTACGGACCCCAAGTACGACGCGGTACGAAGCGCAGCAGGCAATCATGCAAAGGTTAAGCCGAGGGAGCCCAGTGGACTGACCTAACCAGGCCTTGCCTTTTCTGCACTTCAGCACCACTGCGCATGTGATTTTCTGCAGAAAAGGTCCTTTAGAACCAAAACCGCGGTCTTTTAGAACGCAAGAAACCGGTCTTTTCAGGACCAACCTATCTTCCAAAAGAGATACGATTTGTGTTGCAATAAAGTTATAAAGAAACAAATTAAAGAATACAAGAGCCACTGCCCAGTTGTCTTCACCTAAACCCAGTTGTATTTCCCGTGAGGCCCAGCTGTCTTTCCCTTGCCAGTTGTCCTTCCCCATCCCTTATCAAAGCAAAGGACAAACACAAACAAAAATAAAAAACAACAAAATTTGTCAATGGCAAAACGTTTCGGATTTGTTTTACATAAAGGAAAACAATAAAAAAAAAACAAATAAACAATGACAGCCAAAAATAAATAATCTATTTTTTTTTTTTTTTTTTTTTTTTTTACAAATTAACAAATTAAAGCCTATTATAAAGCTCATAACAGGCCAAAAATGAATTGAAATAACTTTTTTTGGAAGAAAAAAGAAAAAGTAAACAAAAATAGACATGAATGTTTGAACGTCTTGGAAATTAATGGCTATAAAAAAGTAAGAAAACACAATGTAAAATATAGAATGAGTTTTGGAAAAGTGTCTTTTAATTAATTAAAGCCGATTACAAAGTTCACTAACAGGCAAAAAAAAACAAGAATAACATATAGTTTTTGGAAGTGTTAAAATAATTAATTTAATGCCTGAAGAGTCAAAATAAAAGGACAAAAGCAAAAAAATTTGGAAAAGATTACGAAAAAGAAAAAAACAATAAATTGTTTTGAAGACATTTTGAATTTTTTTGAAGTAGTATTTGGAAATTGAAAAAAGGCAAAACAAAAAACAATATATAAGATAAAAATGAACTCCTTGAAAACATAAGTTTGGCCCGTGGTTGGAAATTAATTAAAGCATTAAAAAGTTCAATTAATAAACGGCCCCAGAGCCCAAAAGATTCTTGACAAAAATAAAATTGTTTGGAAACGTATTTTTTTAAGTATTGGCACAATGACTTTAAAAAGCCAATAAAAACTAAAATTAAAAACGTTTTTTTTTTTAAAAATCAAACAAGTGTTTAAAAAGAACAAATAATACAAAATAGGACCATTGGTCCATTATAAGCATGTTCATGACCGTAAGCACTTCCACGGCAGTCGCCCGCATGTATGCATTAGCTCCTCAAGACGTCTAGCCCGATCTCAATATTGCCTATTGAAAATCGAAAACATACATCCGTCATTGTTATAATGGTTGAGTGGTGGATGCGTCTGCGGAAATTAAACAAATTCGGACTTCCGGTAGGAATGCGGTATTTTCTTGTGCGGATAGGAATACTTATTTTGCAGTTCAAGGTAAGTTGTGTTTAAATAACAAGTAAGGGTTTAATGAAATAATGCTGTTTGTCATCCTGACACTTCAATTAAAACACCTGGTTTGAATCGTAACAGGCATAGCTATATTAATGTATATTGATATGATACCATAAACTTTTAATGTGGCCCATTAAACATTAATCTTATACTCTCGCGGTGAATGGAAGACCTAAAAACTTTTTAATGATGTCGCACCCCCCCCCGATCCAGGTTGAGATGCTAGCAAATACCGTATAGCGCGATCATCAGAAGTGTTAAAGTATTTTGCAATTTGGGATGTAGAGCTAGGAGGGGCTCCACCCCCCCCCAAAAGCTTTTCTGAAAATGAAAAATCGTGTAGTAGTATTTTTTGTACATAACAACTTTTTCTGGGAAGGAAATTTAACACTCTGGTCGGCCGCGCCGCGAAGAAAACTTAAGATTCTTGGGTGGGTGGGCGGAATGCATTCGTGCTAATGTATATCAAAACAAAATAATTTAGAAAAGTAAATGGCTGAAGTAGGCAATGAATTTGGCAGCAATGCAATTATGCGATTAAGGTCTGATTTCTTTATTTCAGTTAAAAGTTTATCACATTCTTAATTTACTCTGAGCTGGGTTGAGACACCCCCCCCCGTGAGAAGTTATATGTTTGTCATAAATGGTCAAACTTACACTTTTACAATGCGAATGGATGCATGCCAATTTTGAGTTTGAAAAAATAGTAATTCAATTCGTAAAATGAACGTTCTGTGGTGTGAACCAGTCTCCTTCGATATTAATAATAATAATACTAATTAATAATACTAATAAAAAAAAACCAAACCAATAAAAAAAACAAACACGATTAAAAAAAACAACAAATGTACAAATACAAACTCTTATAACCCAATAAATTGCGCAAAAACAGTCATGCAGTATGTACACTTGTAGAATGCTGATCAAGTTCAGTCAAATGCATTTTGGAACAAATGCGTCTTCAAGTTTTGTCTTGAAACTACAAAGTTCTTGGCAGAAGCGAACTGCAAGGCAGATGTTCAAATTTTTGCAGCAGGAAACATAAAAAAGATTGCTGCCCCACTGGTTTATAACGATGTTTCTTGAAGAAAGTCCTTTTGTAGCAGAAAACGGAGGGAGGTTGGAGGTTACGAGCGGGTGAATATGGTTCTATACGTTTCCAGTTAAATATGCTGGAGCCGCAGTGTTAAGATCTATAGACAAACAGGCTATTTTAAAAGTCATTCTTTGTTCAATGGGGCCAATGCCGGTCAGTAAAAACAGGGTAATGTGCTGATGTGGTTGTGTGTATGTTTACAAGTCTGGAGCAGTTTGAATTCTCTGGGAGTCTGTGAGTTTAGATTTTGTGGATGCCCCAGCAACAGAGAGTACCAATGTTTGTTTGGAGGTTATAAAGGCATGATACATCATTTCAGCTGTCTTCTTATTTACGTGTTTACGAATACGACCTATTGTTTTAATGGACGCATAGCGTTTGCACACAGTGAAAGATGATGATTTTCCATAGAAAATGTCGAGTCAAAAATAATACCAAGATTTCGCTACATCTGAAGACAAGATGGGATGACATTAGCATTTCTACTCTGATATTATGACACTCATGGACTTTTGCAGTTTGATATATGAGCCAAGAAATGAACTCTTTTTGTCATTTAATTTTAAGTAGTTTTGAGACATCACGTTTTTACATATCAATAATGTTTCCAAGCGATTGATAGCGGCATTCAACGCTAAGTGAATCAGGAGTCAGCAGAAACTTGATTGGTGTGTCTGGCGTGCTCGCAATGTAATCAAGGTAGTGGCTGCGATATGTCACCCAATTCTTAAAACAGCTGTGAACATGTAAGCAATTTCATTGGCTGTGCCCGGGTTCAATTCGTGTAATTGAACCCAGGTAGACACGCTGCGTATTGAAGTTCTTTTTAGGTTGAAGCTCGCGTCTACCCGAACGTTTTGCTACTTGCGCGCGCCTGCCAACGTTGCGTCTCGTGCGTATGTCGTTGGTCAAGCGGGTTGTTCGATTTGTTTTCACTGGGTGATGGCAGTCCCTTTCTTGTGTATTTAAGGTAGTAAGAGCATCGCGAAATGGGTTAAAGATTGATCTGAAATGATAAGGCGTTAAAAGAAATGAATAACGGATGATGTTTGGGAACGGTACTATCTTTACGACGAATTGAACGGCGAACCCATTATTTTTGCTGAAGAAAACTCGGCCTCCGGCCGGTTCTTCACTTAAAATAATGGTATCGCTTGGGGTTTTCAAATTCGTCGTAAAGAGAGTACGGTTCCAAAATCATACCTTTTCTCTAAGTGGTATGTGTAGCTGGAGGAAAGCATTAGGTTCGATGAGAGCCTTGGGGACGGCCCGTAGTTCAAGGACACACTTTTCAGACTTTGCATTATAAAGGCCCCGACTCAGAGATTCCTGGGAGGGGCGCCCTTCAATTTCCAAAAAAATCAGTGGTTTTTTTTTTGATGTAGCATATGGCTTGTCCATTATACTAACCACTGTGTGAAATTGCTAAGGCTTGCTTAAATCGAATTTCCCTCATATAGCAAATCACAACTTGTTTATAAAAATTTCGGATTCAGAATTGTGTTATAACAATCAATGGGACCGTAATATACACATACATGTTACTGCATAAAACAAAAAACCGATTCATCTCAAAATTTCGGAATTGTGCATTTTAGGTGATATCTTTAGTTCTAGTTGATGATTTTTCTTATTAACAAAAAACGTAAGCACAGCTTGCACACAAGCTGCTCTCTATCTGCAGATATGGATTTGCACCATTTCAATGCTATGCATCAATCCCATTTCATTGCTTGTCATTCGGTGGATACGTGGGTCACAGTGTCAACGCTGCCGATAAATCTAACAGCACAAGCAGTGTGATTTTCCCCTTAGCCATGTGAGGAGATCGTTGTGAACTGTTAAAGACAAAGCCGATTCTGTTGCTATGGTGCGCACGAAGGTGATTGGTGATCATCACATTAAACCATGTTTGAAGAACACGGGTTTCCATCCTCGGAGAACAACCGTTCAAGAGTCTTGCGTGAGGAAGCTGAGGTTCTGAACAAAATTTTTGAAATAGGCGGTAATTTTGAGTGTATGTGATCAAATTTTTGCTTTTTAATATCGGGTGGACATGAGCATCGTAAATTCTCTGTGGACAACACCTGTGTTGACAATTTTCTGTTATCAGCGGGGACGCAGCACTGGCACATGTCTTCAAAACAGAAGTGGGACCGGATCTAGTCACAAGAGTGTGATTTGAAACAAAATATGCTTTGATTTCTTCTGACAGTGGTGCAAAAGTTAGTGAGATGATGAAAGGTGGTGCTGCATGCTGACAGGTTCATCCCGTGCTAAAGGCATCAGCCAATCTGACAAGTCTTTCTGATTCTTGTCTTTTTCAGTTGCAGAAGTCCAGGATTTGTTGGCAAGTGTTATATCTGAGTCACAGTCTGGGAGAGGAGACTCATGTTTATGGTGAAGCAACTTATTAATAATGTTAAAAAGCTGCTTCTGGTCAATGGCATGGGCTACACATAAGTCATTGTAATAATTTGGCTTTGGCTTTCTTTAGTAGTGATATCACTTTCTGTTTTTGCTGTTTGTACAATTGATGATCAATCTCAAGCCGCGATTTCCGCCACTTTTTCTCTATTTCTCTGCGCTTCTGTTTTTCAGCATGGATTTCATCATTATACCAGCTGCAGTGTTGGGTCTGATCGTTACAGTTCGTGTTTTCGCTGGAGCATGTTTATTTAGCAATGCGTTCATTATCATATTTCTGTATTTTGCTAGACAAATTTGAAGAGGTTGAAAGGTCAATGGTAGCAATGTCATCACATAATGAGTCAATGTTTATTGCATTTCATCTGCGAGCAGTGATTGACTTGGTGATGGCTGATGGCTTCTTCAAAGAGAGATTGCATTTGATCACATAATGATCGGAGAGTCCATCAACACCACGAAGGTTGGAGAACACTGGGGGATCAGATACGCGTGTGATGAGCAAATCTAACGTGTTTCCATGTATGTGTGTTGGAAAAGTAACATGCTGTTCTAATCCAGTAGCAGAAAGCACATTGAGGAATAATTTAGCTTCAACGTCATCAGGGACATTTACATGGATATTAAAATCACCAGTGATGACGAGAGGCAATGGTCTTAATAGAAAGTGATCAATTAGGTCAGAAAATTCCTCAATGGAGATACTAAATGAACAACCTGTTGATTTGCATTGAGGGCGGTACAAAACAACAAGAGATATTGAAGATTTCTCACTTGTAATGTCTACACATAGCAATTCAAATGATTTGAATTCAAGATATACAAGAAAAAAATTTGCAGTGTTGCATGCGTAGATGGGTGAGTCGATAATGGTCCATTTTTACCCCAAAACATCTTATTACACATTTTGATATAAAATTGAATGGATTGAACACGATACACAAAGATATTGGTAGAGCTTTAAGTTTTAAAAAATATTGTGCGAGACGCGAATATTTTTTTAATTTAATTTGGTCATAATTATGTTTTCGGAATCTGGCTTGAACCCAAGCTAGTGAAGCTGGGCTGAGTTAATAAATTTAATATTTTAGAATGGGAGGGCCTTATATGCATGATTCTAGCAGAATCTATGACGAAGCGAAACTCAATTCAATGCACGCGAGGATCAAGTAAATGATACAACCCGAGAAAGTAAATTGGTAAATATTATATAGAAGCTCGGAGAAACTGGCGAGCACAGAACTAAATAAAGAATATCTCACGCCTAGAAAGCGAGAGGTCCGGGTTCGAGACCGTGTATTTTTCGTCTTTATTTAGTTCTGTGCTCGCCAGTTTCTCCGAGCTTCTATATAATATTTAATAAATTTAACTCAGATTCGTGTCAACTTACCATTTGAATGCATGGACTAAAGTTTCAATTTTTCATCAAGAATATTTCGAATGCGACCAATTTTGTAGAGAGCAAAAGAAGCTGATCACCTGAGATCATTAGCTACAATAACACCAAGATTACGAGCCCACATGATTTTACAGGTTGAATAGGAACGTTGGCAATGTCAACAGACGGAAACGGAGAATTTTTTTCTAAACTTAGATGTAATGTGAAGAACTTCAATTTTGTCTTTGTTTAGTTTCAAATTATTAGCTGTGGACCACGCTTTGATGTCAGCAATACATTGTTCCAATTTTGGAACAAGAATGGCGCGTTCACTGGGTTTCAAAATAACATAAACTTGCGTGTCGTCGGCATATATCATTCTGGCGAAACCATGAGATGATCCTCGAGTGGAGATGTGTACATCGTAAATGATAACGGACCGATGACGGATCCCTGATGAGGCATCCCTTCTAGTCTGAATCTGAAGAAATACTCGGTAAAATTGCGTGAAGCAACATCTAACCGAGAGGACAAAATGCGCAGGATGAAAAAAAGACAAGAACCTAAGATTAATTACATTACACTAGGCATTACATAGTGCAGTTTTGAAACTTTCAACAGTACTTGAATCTAAGACGAATGAAGGAAGGCTGGTCCATTCGGATATGGTGTTTGTGAAGTAACTGCGTTTATAGACATTTGTTGACACTTTCATAGGACGGAATTTCATTGGGTGATATTGTCTGGTAGTTGTGACAGTTTGGCTTTGAACATATTCTGGAATTGGGATTGCTATGTCATTGGTATGTGAATTGTATACATGATTGCAAGACGGCTGTTCTTTCGTCGTTCCTGCAAACTTGGCCATTTCAAATCATTGAGAATATTAGTTACGGTTCCATCTGATCTAGTGTAATTATTCGTCACAAATCTAGCCGCTCTGCGCTGCACCATTTCAATTCTTTGAATGTCAGATGTTACATGGGTATCCATACAGCACAGGCATATTCTAAATGAGGGCGAACTAGGGCAATATACATTTGTCGTTTGATGTTCTTGGAACAACGGTGAAGAGTTCTACGTATGAACCATAAAAGCCATGTTTGCCTTGGAAACAATTTCATTTATATGTAACGACCATTTTAAGTTTTGAGATATTTCTACGCCCAAGTATGGATGATGTGATACGCATTCTAGATATTCATTACCCAAGCTATAGGTATATACAATTGGATTGCGTTTTGTGGTTGTGCGTAACACGACCATTCATAGAGGGATGCGAAGTCTTTCTGCAGTACTTCATTGTCATGGGATGATTTAATGACCCTATATAAAAGACAGTCATCTGCAAAGACGAATGTGAGTCGAAGTATCAAGATCCGCAGCAATATCATTAATATATAGTAAAAACTTCAACGGACCTAACACCGTCCCTTGAAGAACCCCAGATAGAACTTGGGTCGGGCTGGATGATTCGCCGTCAACAACAACTTTTTGGGTTCGGGTTGTTAACCAATTTTGTAGTGGGATGTGTGGATTAGAAACAGAATAATTGATAACAATGGATTGGGAACTATTTGTGAAATGCGATGCAAACCAATTTAAAGCTGAGGAAGTTATACCATATCTTTTACATGTTTTAGTTAGCCGGTCAAGAAAGGTAGTGTGATTTAGAGTGTCAAAACTAAGCAACTGAATAATCAAGTAATATCAAGACTACTTCATCACCTCTATCTACAGCGTTGTACACCCTCAGTAAGGCAGTCTCCTTGCTGTAGCAGGATCTATAAGCAGACTGCAACTTTCCGCGAAGGTGGTTCAAGATAGTATTGAATTTGGGAAGCACAAGCACGTTCAATTGTCTTACCAAGAAAAGATAAGTTGGCAACAGGACGTAATTTTCAGAGTTTCGCGGTCCAGATTAGGTTTCTTTATCAATGGCGTAATAAGAGCTGACTTGAGAACATTAGGAAATTTACCATTGGAAAAAGAATAGTTGATGATTTTGGTGATTATTGGCAGAAGTTCTTCCACACATTTTTTCAGTAACCATGTTGGAATAGGGTCTAGAGAACATGATCTTGCGTACCGATTCTTCAGACATCAAGGAGAACTCAGAAAAAGAGGAATTACATTGGTCAGGATCAGAATAAAAAGTATCCGATTTAGTTGTGCTGACAAGAGTTTGTTTGATGTCCTAAATCTCGTCGCTAAAGAATTCAGAAAAGAGATTGGCAAGTACATTAGAGGAATCAGAAGGAAGAGTTTTTTACATTATTGCATTTTTTTGTTAAATTTTGGAAGAGGTGTTTAGAGTCACATTCAGCAAACTGTTTTTAATGGTAGTTCTGCTTAGCCTGTTTGATTGCCAGGTTGTACTTTTTGCAAAAGATTGGTCAATCTGAAGCTTTGAAGAAATCCAGCGTCTTTCGAGTCTTTCGTGATTCCTGTTTCATTTGCATCATTGTACCATGGTGCATTTGGGCGGCATCTTACCGTACGTGTTATAAGTGGTGCATGTTTGTCCATAAGATCCTTAAGTACACTATTATATTGTTCAACAAGCAAATCAGTATCAATAATAGATGAGGTATACGGTGAAGAATTCAAGATGTCGGAACAAAACAAATCAAGATCAATGTCATGAAGTTCACGCAAAGGGATTTTCATTTTGACAGGTTCTGGACGAGCAATTATAGAACAAGTTATAGCAGCATGATCAGATGGTAGATAAAAATTGCTACAAACAATTGGAAACAAAACTTCAATTGAATGAATGAACGAGTGAATGAGTGAGTATTATCCAATGTGTGTCCTTTTACATGAGTGGTTACAGAGACATGCTGAAGCAGTCTAGAAGAAACTACGAAATCAGAAAATTTTGCGGTATATCTGTCAAGAAGATTGTCCATACGAACATGATGAAAGTTGAAATCACCAGCAATCAGAGGATAATCACATTTATCACATCAATAACAAACACTTTGTTTATATATATTTTTTGTTTATTTTCTCAATGTTCCTTGATTACGTAACCGTTAAAATTGCTGACTTCTTGGTCTACTCCTCTCCCGGTATGTGGGTGTGCAAGGGGAGTACAGTACTGGTAAAACTTACGAAGCCAGAGTGTCTAAACTGTAAAAATGCGTTTTTTCTTATTATTACATGCACTGATAAGAACCTGCCTATGTACACATAACACTATGATTCTCATTACTCATAAACGTAATATATTTCTTAAAAACTTAAAATAACAAACAATGAAACTATGTAATACATAATATACACATTTTAGAGTAAAAAAATAACTATTTCTTTTTTTATCAAAAACAAGTTTGTTTCCAGTAGGCCGCGTCCGCACGCATTTGATTTTGGAGCCATTTTTAACGCATTTTGCTTTTTATTTGATTTACTGAGAAAATTTGCATTTTTTTAGACAAAGATGCATTTGGCCCGATTTCAGCCATCTGGGGATAATCCTTACACAATAAAAAAAAACACATTTCGCATTTAGGTTTTTGGATTACCTACTTCACAACGATCATTGTCCCAGATTAAAACGGGAAATAGCAAATCAACACGATACAATTGGCCTTAATTGTGTTTCTGGCCTTGTGTTTCGGAAAATCGAAACCATGCAACGAGATAGAGGGCGGTTATGACACTGTCAAACCAGGCCCATGCCTCTTGGGAAAATTGCAGAAATTGGTACAAAAACGTTTAAAAATATTATGTGAGGAAAATGCAATTATGTAGCCTAAAATTGACTATGAAGAAAGGTGAAAGTATACGGAGGCTATACGACGGGAGTAGATAATAATTACAATTATTTGACCGGGTTCGCCGTCGATAAGAATTAAAGGAGAAACTGAGAAAAGCGGTCTCAAAGTCTTCTCAAATTCTCCTTTCTCGATGGCGAACACGGAAATAAAATCATTATGAAGAAATAATTTTGTAATGTGTCATCTGAAGTATGAAATATCAAGAGACTTTGTGAAGTCAGCGCGTCCAGCGTCAGAAAAAAAAAAACCTGCCAAAGTGACTGTGACTTCATCATGACTGAAAGAACGTATAGTAATACGTCAATGCAAAAAGTTTGGCACATACATTTGACAGAAAGGCTATGTGGCCATGTGGCACAAGAATGATTTCCCCCCGAATGGACGGTAAATAAGTGCTGACCTAAATGCAGACTTTAATATTTAAGTGATTCTTCGTGAATGCATCTTTTCCAAACTGGAGCAAACCAAAGTAGAGGAACGTCCCTTCCCCTTTGCGCACGTCACTGGATCCAATTGTGTCAAAAAATTGACAAATTTGGTGAGCTCCCTACTAACTAATATACTTTTAGAGTACCACTGTTTTCTAGACTATTTTACTATTTTCTGTCATGATATAGGCCTAACCAAACTGAAAGCCTGTTCATGAGTTATTGTTTTTCTGAGGGCACCGGTGTGAAAGCAGATATAGTCCGGCGGGAGCCACAGTCCGGGGCTCCATAGACGATAACGGAATAAAGCGTGAAAACTAATGTTACGTGAAGAGTCAACTGAATCGATTGCCCTATTGTTCACCATTGTTCCCGGACTATGAGTACGCCGGACAATAATTACTTCTACACCGGTGTGAAAGCAGATAAAGTCCGGTGGGAGCCATAGTCCGGGGCTCCATAGACGATAACGGATAAAGCGTGAAAACTAATGTTGCGTGAAGAGTCAACTGAATCGAGTACCTTTTTCTTTACTGTTATAGCCGGACTATGATTACGGCGGACTACAATTACTTCTACACCTGTTTAACTTTTCAATTTGGAACAGGGACCCATTAGGTGATAAATAAATGTTGGGGATTGAGTCTGCCTCTGAAGAATCATTTGCCTTTACTTCTCCGTTGTTTCCAGCGTTCTCCTGAGGCCCATGGACAGGACTGTTTACCTGAGACTTCTCTTCGCCGTGTTTTGGTGGTGGAGGTAGCGGTTCATCTAGCGAAGTGCTTTTCAGTCTTTGTACATCATTGCTGTCGCAGTGAGGTAGGTTTTGGCGATGCCCCGTGTTGCTGAAATGAAAGCATAAATCCATATTCGTGTAAAGGACGGGTCATTATCGCACCGGGAGTGGAGAATTTGAAGTGGAATACGAATTAACTGGCACATTTTCACAAAATATATATGAAATTTCTTCAATTTGCTCGCAATGATCTAGGCCATTGGAAGAATAGAAGCCAATACAGACATACCTTACACATACAAAATAAATACCCAAAAAGATAGGCTACAGTTAAGAGGCTAACACCCTCTGGGTAACGGTTTGCCGTAACTTTAATCAACAAGTGTGTCTATTACATGGATACCATAGACTCAAACAGGATGCATGCCCTGGAAATCAACTCCCGCACGTGTTTTCTTGTGTTAAACGTCATTTCGATCGTCTGCTGAATAAATGTCGCCGGACGGTCATTTTATTATAAAATCGTTCTGTTTACCCATAAGGGCGCTTATTTGGGCTTAATCATTTCAGGTGGGGCTAAGTATATATAAAAGCTTTACAACCATGCAAAAATATCAATTTTGACAAATCTTGAGGGCGTACTATTTTTTAAATGTGCCAGTGCCTAAATTTCATAAAATCAGGGGGAACGCGAAAATTATCTCGAAGTTTGAAAAGCCAGACACCGCGGTTTTTCAAACCTTGCTATTCAAAATTTGAGAGAAACCATTTTTTTGAGTCGAATCGAAAAACCTAGTAACATGATTTTAAATTTGGTTAAAATCTGGCAAATGGAAGACTCCATATAAGCAAGCTATAAGCTTCTGTTGCGGAATTGAACTAGACTGATTGTTCTTTTGGTTTTCCTTTACCTGTCCAAAGATAGTCGAGGACTCCTGCTTGTGCGTTTTTTCATGTCTCCCACTATCTCAGCTACATCTTCAAGAAGCTTCTCCAACGCCTCAAACTGGCTCAAATCCCTTTCAGTGGAAATACGGTTGCTCATGACTATAGCATCTGAAAAGAAAAAAAAAACATCGGTTGACGGGTTATAAATGTGGATTTATCTTGATGACTTGATTTCTTCTTTAACGCTGCTGCCCAATTAAAGTGACATTCAGAGATCTGTTTTACCCCAATAGTTCTACTTCTATACAGAAGACACACAACAGACTATGCTGAAAATGCCAATTGATTACAACATACCGTTTTAATTTTATGAATACTTATTGTATTAAGTATTTTCAGTTTCTATATGCTAGAAATGTCACCTTGTTGTAAAAAATAGTAAAAATTAACCCTTAACCCCTTAGACTTTAAAGACTATATAAGTTCTTGTAGCGCGCATTTTTGGTTTTAAAACTAGAACAGTGTCTGGCAGGACGGACATTTTACCATGAATACATTGCGATGGACAATAGGTTCCTATAATAAATCCAATAAGGTACAAAACAACGTATTTCTGTTAGAAATGTGCGTGTAGCGGGCGAATTAATAAATGGCATTTTTATACCACAAACCTCTATCTCGGTTGTGGCCGCCAAGATGAAGATGAATAACCACACGTGCCATAAAAAAACAAGTATATAGGCCAAATGGAAATTACATTAATGATCAAACATGCTACGACTTAATTGTGATTCAATCATGTTCCACATTCAAAGTTATTCATGCAGACATTATATTAATTGTTTGTCCTATATTGTCGACCTAACGTCAAAATGCCAGGTTTCCAGCTTTTCGGGTGTGGTTTTCCCTATGCCAGACCATGTTCAGATCTGTGACTTTTGAGTTTGCTGAGCTGAGTACTTTTATTCTTGAATTATAATTTCATGTATTAAAATGAGTCACAACTACCAAGCTATTGTAGACGTACCAAATAAACCGCATTTTCGCTAGTTTACAGTAATCAGGTCCGCTTGCTGTGTGATCATGCAGACGAATTCTCATAACGTTATTCCCACAAACAGATTTACATGGACCGCCAAACTTTCACTATGAGCTAGTTAAATCTCAATTCCTGTGGCACAGCCAGTACCTTCATCACCAATGTATTTAGAAAATACACCCCCTGGTTTTGGATGATATATGATACCCAGATCCACACAAGGGTCAGTCCTGTGGCTCAAAGATGTACAAAAGGTTTACAACCTACTGAACTGTGGGTTCCTTGGTGGAGAGCCATATTGCAACTTTAGTGATAAGAAATACCAGAACTGGAAAGTGTTGACGTCAGGCATATTTCAGTCACACACTTGAAATGAAAACGTTGTGTAATAATTATTCTTGTAAATTATTCCTGGAATTTTGATCAAATGTCGGATCGGTTGTAGACACCTAATGAGTGCGTTTCGAAGGTTTATTCGGAAGTATCGGACAAAACAAGAATAAAAAGGAAAAACAGAAACCTGTTGTTTTGAACTTGCTGCTATCGTAACCATCCTATTACCTTGTTTTGATTTTCGGTCGTGGACGAAGAAAATACTAAATCATGGATTTATTACATAAAGAACGCGTACGGATGATTAATCAGGTTGTATCTAATACCGTTAGATAGGAACATGGATTAGAAAGCATTTCAAAAATATGCAAAAAAAAAAAAACGGAGTTCGAAAAAAAATGGGGAGGGGCGGTCGTTCGGGAAATGTCTGGTGTCTCTTTATCCTCTCATCGATCCCGACGAATTTTGAATAATAAAATACGTTTGTATGGCGCCTCTATAAGAGAACATAACATAACAAAATAAAACATATTTATTTTATCCCAATAATTATATCGTATTATAAACATATTACATACAATATGCTATATAATATTGTTGTATTTACATTGAAAATATATGAAGTGAAAAGAGACTGGAAAGAGAAGCCGAATAAAGGCCTGTCAAGTCCCCAGACTCTGTCTATTAAATTGTAGTTGCGAAATGAGTGACTTTTAAAGTAAATTTAACCGATGACGCTTTTTTGAGTTTTCACATTTGATGGAAGTTATTCAATTTGTTTAACCCAAGGGTAAGATATAGATGTACCACTACTCCAAGTGAATATTATGGTATTTGAAATCTGTTTCAGGTCTTGTGAGAATAAGTGTGAAGTTTTTTAGGCATTTTGTTCAAACATGTTGTCAAAATGTGGGAGGGCAATTGGTTGTTGCTGTATTTGACATGAATGTTCCAATATGAACACCGCGCCTTACAAACAAAATACTTAAAATACGAAATTATTATTCAACATTGACACAACAGCATAATACGGAAAACTATAGTAGGATTTCAAATTAAGTGAGAGTTCGTGCATATTTCGATGAGGGTGATACTGAGGGTTCAATCCCCGTCAGGTCTTTGTTCCATATAAAAACCCAGATTGTAATCAACGCTACCCCCTCCCAAGTTGCCCCACCTAAACAGAATCGGCTTACCGGAAACTGCTGTTAATGATAAAAAGAATACTATCTGGTTGTCCGGGATGTCAAGGAATCATTTAATCCATTTGCGCAAGGTTGGCCTATTTTGGATGACAAAATTAAAAACGTAGTTGTTTATATGTGCATTGATATAGGAGGCATTATTGCGCCAATGCGATGATAAGGAATGTTGTTTTTTTTAAGTAGCAGTGTCGTACTGCCCATAGTTCACACCAAACATCTTTTATTTCAGACATCTATCCAACAGGCCAAGTACCGTGCTGGAGGCAAAGATAACACCCGTCTTAAAAAAAAAAAAAGGCAGCCGGCCGGAGACATTCAATGTATAGACAGTGTCCCTGACAGTAGTTGTCTGCCAAGAGTTTGGAGGCATATTATCGCAAGTCACATCATCAGACACGCTGAAGATTTAATGGGCATCTGAATGACAACAAAAATTAGTTTTAGGTCACGCCGATCAACCGATATATGCAACTTCTTCTCACTGTTAATGATATTGCCAAGCATTAGAGAAAAGGTTGTTGATATGGCCATATTGGACTTCCAAAAAGCTTTCGACAAAGTGCCACATCAGAGACTCGTTCACGAACTCCGTGGAAGTATGGGATGTCTGGCAGATAAGCAAATTGGATCCAAACTTTTCACTGGTAGAACACAGCGAGTTATGGGGAAGGGAAATTTTCTGAACAGCCTTGTCTTGTCTGGCATGCCACAAGGAACGGTTATTGGACCGATGGCTTATATTTTACATCAACGACCTGCCTACAAGCATCTCGTCTAGCGTTAGATTATGTGTGACCGATTTGTTTTGTCTTGTTATATACGGCCATCTAGTGTGGATAACATACGCCTCACACTCAAGATGACCGATTTAAGATGTAAGAATGGCAGAGGGAATGGTTAATGTTCGTCAATCCGAAGCAAGTGTGTAACGATGGACAATTGGCATCAAATAAAGAAATCCACCAAACACAGCTACAAATTTCTGTGGGCAACAGTGGAGTCCGTTTAATCTTCATCATATTTGGGGGTTTGTTTTAACAACACATTGACATGGAAACAACCACATCCAGGGTGTTTGTAAAAATGCACAGAGTGTTTTGGGTTGGTCCGTCGTAATTTGTGGGGATGTAATGAACAGGGGGCTAAGTGTGCTGCCTACCACAACTCTTGTCAGACCGCTATTGGAATATGCTTCCATTGGTTGGGACACAACAAACCAGGCAGACAACAACCAGCTGAACAGAGTCCAGCGACAGGCTGCTAGGTTTTGTAAAAAAGAGTACAGCCGGGAAGAGGGTACAGTTTCTAGAATCCTGGAATGGCAACCACTTGAGGTCAGGCGTGAAGCGAAAAAGATCACCATGTTCTACAAGATATACTCATGGTTTGGTGGACATATCATTAGGAAGTCATCTTGTCTACCAAACTGAAAGGGTACAAGAGGCCACAAACAGTTACAGGGCAAAACAGCCTACCAGAGGCTGCGGTCAACTGTGTCACACTGTATTCTTTTAGGCCTAAGGGGGCCATAAATAGATATTGCATGTCAAAATCTACTTAAATCGCGGCTGCACGTGCATCCTCATGAGCAATATTTATCAAACTTGGTGATGTTGCCTCTGGACGGTTCAACCGACGAAGATATACGTAAGACGTAAGACGAAGGAATGGTAGTTTGCCGTGTCAAAGGTATAAGTTATGTTCAAATAACAACGTCAGTTTAGTGAAATAATTGCTGGTGTTCTCATCCTGATACTTGATATCATGATATCCTGATATCTTTGATGTGAAATAATTTCTTTTAGGTCAACATTTATTTACTATTTACATTACTGTACATCGTAGGAGTGCCGTAAACTTGTTTACCTGTGGCCATAGTAATTACTCTCATACCTCTCACGGCGAATGGACAGACTTAAAAAACTTATAATGCGGTCTCACTTATGTTGAAATCTACTATATAACAAACCAAATTTAACCAAATTTAAACATCAGGAAATAAGTATATTGAAATCAATCATTTTACTACATTGTCACGATATCATTGAGATTTTTTGAACAAAGGTTTAAGTCTGAGATGATTTTGTAATGTCAAAGTAAAATTATTTGCAAGTAGCAGTTCTAAATCCCTAATTGCCCAAATTGAACATGCTGTGTCCGGCCCACCCTGGTTACGTCAGTCCGCGTCCGCCAGCGCCTGGTTCACAATCATTATTTTTGTCGATCGGTCATTTGCGGAAAAACTAGGGAGTGAGTGAGTAAAGAGTGAGTTTACAAAGTAAACTGTTTACTTTGTTACACTTGAGTCCTTTGCGAGAGCAGATACGCTAGGATATGCGGTTTCGGAGGTCAGATTTGAGATAGATAGAAAAACCGTGAGATCAGTATTCTGTGGTAAGTCAGGGTAAAATTGATTGAGTTAAACGCGCATGGTTGCAGAATTTGGCACCATGTCATGTTGATGGTACAATGTTAATGTATGTCAAACCTTGATCGAGAAACTCTATCCGTCAAATAGAGACCCAGAGAGTGTAAATTCGGGCGGCCCTGCGCTGCAGAAAAATTCGACGATTTTTATGTAAATTAGACTAGTTTCTCGACAGACAAGCCGTTAAAGACAGCAAAACGTGGCTTGTTATTTATAATGCGGCTGTCCCGTTTATAATGAAGTCACATGGAGTGATCACTCAACCGCAGAATTGTGACCGCAAACCCCAGCACAAGTGTTTACACACAACGATGCAAAGCATGTTATTGATCAGTTGATCTTTACATTTACACGACTCTGGCGAATCGACATGCATATGACCAGAGAACTGATATGACAGTTTTAGACCCTGGAAGCTATGTACCCCCACTTACAAGTTACCGATTTTATAGACGCAATGCAAAATATCTTAAAAAGAAAGTACTAAAAAAATAACTCGGGGCAATGCAAAATATCCTAAAAAGAAAATAACTCGGGGAAGGCGGGATGTTGGGGTGGGGGATTTATTTTACCTTTTGTAATTAGGTTTATACTATAGGCCCCACACCCATATTAAAACAACAAAGCTAAAAATATAAATAGGGCCAAATGCATAAAATATAGCACTTCACTTTCGATAGTGTAAGACTTGTAAGTTCCATTGGGTTTCACATCAGCAAAACATAGAACTTTTTAAAATATATTTTCGTCCATAATTACTAGATAGCAAAACGTAGCGTCGAGTTGGAGTGCTGCTCCTTTTCACCCCGGGTCCGGCGGGACTAATTGGTGGGTAGACTGACGGAATCATCCCGTGTTTATTGCGCATGTGCTTGAATTGGCCTAATCAATTAGGCTACTCCACGTGACTTTGTAACGGGACCAACCTCATTATAATAACAAGTCACGTTTTGCTGTCTTTAACGGCTTGTCTCGACAGTCGACTGCACTTGCAAAGGCTTAAAGGGACATTAGTTAGCAGCGATGAGCGAATCAAAAAATGTATAAATGCATTCTTTTTAACTTATAAATCAGGGAGGGAAAGTGTGTACAATTCCATATAACAACTTGTAAAATCAAACCACCCAATAGTGAAAAAAAGAAGTATTTGAGGAAATTTGTCATACCGTCTCCCGCAAATTAACATACAGGGGTAGCGTCGCAAAATCTACACTATGAGAGTGGCGTGGTCTAATGGTTAGAGAGCTTGCCTTTGGTCCCAAGGGTCCCGGGTTCAAATCTCGGTGGGGCCACTTGCTGGATTTATTCAAGGTACTCAATTCTGGATTTAATTTGTATAAGTGATATTGGTTAAAATCAGAATTACCACTCTCTTCATGGTTCATTTGATATGGGCAAGGAACCATGAAAGCTCTCAATTCCCATTCGGTGTGTATTTGTGTTTGATTAGTTTGTTTGGATGTTGCAACATGGTGCTGATTAAGCTGCTGCCTTGAAGTTGCATTGTTTCTGTTTGATTAGTTTGTTGTATGTCTCTGGCAATTTAGCCTACGGGTTACGATACGAGATTAAATAAACCAGTTATTATATTATTATTATTATTACTAAATAGCTGATTGCAGTTCACACCAGTACAGAATGAACAACCATCATTCCATCAATAATGTTTGCCATTTCTGGTACCTTAAAGTGACAGGAGGATATTTTTTTAGGATACAAATTTCTCTCGAATTTCACTGGATCGGTTGTAGACCACCTACCGAGAACGTTTCGAAGGTTTATTGGACAAACAGGGGCCTAAGAAAACCGAAACCTTGTTTTCCTAATTGATTATATAATCATAATTTCCATCAAAACAATATATATATAAAAACAATATAATTTAAAAAGACAAGATGGAGGAGGTGCAACAAAAAGCAAAGGCCTGAGGAAACGTTGCACCACCTTTACATTAACACGCTCAATGGCAGACAAGACAAACATAACAGACACACACACAAACATAACAAGACGAAAACAGTGGTCTCATTTAAATAAACAATAACCCCAATCAATCATCATAATACAAATCCAAAAAATAATCGAATTTTTCGAAAAGGTTTTTTGTCCAGCAATCAATAATCAGACAGTACCATAAAAAAATATTGATCATTTAAAAGTGTATAATCAGAAACACTTTTTTGATGTGACACATTTGTGAACAATTTTATAATCACCAATTTTAGATTTACCACATTGCTCCTGGATGAAAGATGATATACTTTTTTAAAGAAATTTATATTTGCAGCCGTCTTGACAGTAGTAGTAATTTATTCCAAAGTTTTTGTTCCAGAAGTTAACAAAGTCCTTTATTTTTGAATTTCAATCCGGTTAATTTGTTTTGTTTCCGTATTATAATGCCCTGGACCACTCTCTAATCGGTGAATAAATGGTTCAACAATTTCGGAGTACCATGTTTATACTTAAACATGAAAATAACCTATTCCTTTTATCAGACATTTCAAAAATATTAAGATTTATACGTCTCAAACAAAGGTTTCGTATGACCTCAATCAGACTGTTTAGATTATCGTAAAGGCCCGTGTTTGTAATTTTTAAATATTTTAACTAGATTTCTTTGTTTTTGCCTTTCCCATAGCAATATCCATAAGACAATTGAGGTAAAATTTAGTGAACAATATCATTGAACACATGACCCCGTTGGTACGACTTTTTTAACTTTGTTTCAAACGCCCAGATTCTTTGACATGTCTTGCCCATATTTTGTTTATCTGAGGTTCGCACGTCAATAGCTCATAGTTATACCAAGAAATTTAGCATCGGAAAACAAGTTAATTTACACAACCAGCTAAGAAATAAGCGGTTGATCTATCCCTTGTTTTGTTTGGTAGGTGGTCCCCAAAAAACATGGGGTAGTGGTTGAGTTTGGTTGAAGGTGGCATTAAGTGATATTTAATTGCATTTGAACCATCAACATCCTTCTTGTAATTCCTTATTCATTGTATCATATAATAATTTGTCAGAGAAAAACACGTGTTCATCACAAATAAATAAAGACAAACCTTTGATGTAGAACAAATGTCATTCGTATATATATAAACAGTACGGTCCCATTATAGTAGAACCCTGGGGTACACCGAATGAACATTTTCATATGGTGAACGACATTTTTATAAGGATACTATTGTTTTTCCTATAGAAATATAACTAGAAAGCCAGTCATGTGAGATTCCACTAACCATAATAATTAATTTTCAAGCAATATATTAGGTCTATGGTATCAACGGCTTTTGATAAAATCCATAAAAATTCCAACGTATGCATATTTTTATCTATGCCTCGCTGATAATCATTTGATTCAAATCTAATACAGCCATATAAGGAAGCTGATTTTTCAAATCCTTACTGATTTTTATACAAAATGGTATTTTTAATACAAATCATAACATCTATCAGCCTTATACGTTCCAGAATTTTAGAAAAACATGGTTAAAACAGAAACAGGTCTGTAATTTCCAATGATTTCAGGGTTTTCTTTTTTGTAAATAGGAACAACTTTTGCAATTTTTAAAGATAGTGGGACAATTCCACTAACTAAGAGACAATTAAAATCATTTTGAGGGAAAGAAATGTCCTTTGCCTATTTGGTTAACAAGACAGATTTTAATAAGCATGACCCAGGACTTTTATTGCTCCATTTTCCAATTATCTACATATTTTAAAACATTACGTCTGTAGTCGTTTAAAAACAAGTGCATTAAAGTGTTTTCCTTTAAGATATTAATGTTATCCTTACCAGAATGGTTTAATACTAGCCGCTAATGAATGACCAATACCTGCAAAATATTTATTAAACTCAATTTGCAATTTGGTTTGGATCAGTAATAGTTTACCATTAGAGGCAAAATTATCAGAAACGGGCCTTTTTGAACCTAAGGATTGAATTTAAAACTGTCCACGTGCTTCTCATATTATATTTCTCTGCCTCTAGTAATACTATGTATGACTCTCGTGTACGCCTAAGGTCAGAACTACCTTTCAAACACAAATAAAATGAGCCTTGTGCACAAGTGATCTGAATTTATATAATAGAACAATTTTAATGAACTTTACTTGATTTTGGATAGAAATTTGTATGTCCAAACAATCATTAATATGTGTAAAATTACACATACACACAATATTTAATACTTATTGTCCTCCAGAATGTCCAGTAATGTCCAAAGAGCGTTGCAGTTCAACGAGGATGTGTCCTCACAGAAGACATCAAACTGACAGCGCACAAGTTTTTCATACAACACTCCTCATGTAATTATATTCCAAGGGAATCTTCTCATCCTGAGGGTAATCTTGTGACTCTTTGTCCAGCAGTTCAGACGACAGAAAATTAAGTCCCTCGACATAAACATCCACATATCAGTCCAAGATAAATCCCCACGATTCCTCTGTCCACAATTTGGATCCAATTTTTGATGCCCAGCACTTTCGGCTTCAAAGACGACAGTAGAATAATACAGCAACTTCTGGCTCACATGGAATTATATATCCTGGCCGCTTTACAGTCTGCTCCTCAGGCAGAGTAAAAACGAGCTATCTTCTAGCGCTTGTTTAATCCTAGTGGTAAAAAATTGCGCAGAGAGTCCTTCCAGTGATATTATTTAACTACTCACAGATGGATTCCCCTTTTCTAACATAATCATTACATCATTCTTATGCATCAACTACCTGGCCCCATCAAATCAGATTTCACAATCTAATTACATCATTCATATATATATAACTTTGTGGGGATCCCTATCTTACACGGTTTTGGACTCTCAAAAGCTATAAACAAGCTTCTAAGTGTAGCATCCTTGGGAATTCCCACCTTCCCTTATTGTGCCATCCTAAACATGGTGCATTTTGCAAAAAAACAAACTCTAGAGGGAAGCCCCCTTTCTTTCTCTCTTTTATAGTAAACACAATCTTTTTCCGTGAGAATCTTTTCTCAAATAAAATTGAGAAAATAGTATTTTAATAATCCAATTTTGAGGTATAAACATCCTCCCCCTTAAAAGAAATTTGAATGAATTAAAATTGTCCAAACTCTGGCTTTATACCTTTAACCATGTTGTGGTTAATTTTTACATACAAGTTAGCAGAGTGCAAATTTTTAAACACTTTTTATTAAATGTTCTTGCAACTAACCCTAACGCGAACGAGAGGCATTCAAAAGCATCGCTTCCTTGGTTAACCGGTCCGAAATTGCATCTCATGGCATCTCGGCCGTCCAACAACTATTTTTTGTCGGCGACATGACTCTCATGCTTTTAAATGCATCTGGGACGTCTTCCTGGAAAATGACGCAATGCTTTTAACTGCATCTGGGACGTCTTCCCGGAAAATGACGCGATGCTTTAAATCATCTGGACATCTCCCCGAAAATGACGCGATGCGTTCATGCATCTGGGACAGTTTGCCCGCAGAAGATTGACATTGGCGCATGCTTCTCATTGCATCTGGACAGTTTGCCCGCATAAGATCGAAATTGGCGTCATCTTTCTCATTGCATCTCGGACGTCCTCCGGAAGTGACGCGATGCTTTTCATTGCCTGGGACAGTTTGCCCGCAGAAGATCGAAATTGGCCCGCAATGCTTTTCAATGCATCTCGGACATTTGCCCGCAGAAGATCAAAATGGGCGCGATGCTTTTTCACATTGCATCTGGGACGTTGCCGCAGCAATCGCACTTGGCGCATGCTTCTATTTGCATCTCGGCCGTCTTCCCGGACAATGACGCGATGCTTTCATTGCATCGCGACATCTTCGCAGGAAAATGACGCTTTGCTTGTCATTGCCTTTGGGCCGTTTACCGGCTAGTAGTGCAAACAAAGTCAGCATCAGATTCATACAAAACTATCTTTTTCATGACACCAATTTGCTTTCCTTTTTTCAAAGTTCAACCTGCCGTGGCCTTGCCACGTTGATTTCCTTTAAAAAAATATACAAGTCCAGCCTGCGTGGCCCTGGCCACGTCGTTGTGGATAAACAAAGCGAACAACCGTCCAATTGAGGTAATTCTTTGCCAAGCTTCCGCCTATGCATGCACATTTTTAGCAAAGAATTACCCTTACTTTTGGCGGTTTGTTCGCTCTTTTTTATAACAACGACGTTGCAGGGCCCGCAGGCTGACTGTATTTTTTTTTAAAGAAGCCTGTGGGGCAGGCCACGGCAGGCAAAACTTTTGTTTTCTTTTTTACCATTGGAAGAAACTCCTCGTACTCCTCGTGGGATAAACAGACCAGGAATCCGCATCACCACCGACTAAACTAAGCCCTGCGAGCCATAAGACCCAGTCTTTGCAATAAAGACCTGCTAAATCCCTGCAGGCATCAAGACCTGCACCCTAAACCTACCACCTAAAAACTAAGCCCTGGCGGCCATAAAGACCCCAGGTCTCTGCAAGAAAGACCCGCTAACTCCTATCGGCCATAGACCCGCTTCCTCACTTTAAAAGCTAAATCACTTACCAGTGTTAGCGGTGAGCGGTTATCCTCGCCCACAAAGCATCGGACGCTTCTTCTAACGGTTAAGACTATTGAGTAGCTAGTTAGTTAAATTAAAAAATGTGCGATCAAACGGTAGATAAAATCGTGCGATCAACCCGGTAGCATCCTCATTTTCAACCGTTATGTCTACACCCAAACCTTGGGCGTTTCATGGGGCAACCGGGTTCCTGCAACAGAAGCCTCGAATGGAATATATGTCACTAGGAGAATCATTGCATTAGTACCACCATTACTTCTACAAGGATTGCAGAGGACCATAAATGAGTCCATAGCTCAAGAACCCCTCAGCATTTCGCCCCTGATCAGAACCACTCGTCAATCAACGGTCTCCGCGTAATCATCCGGTGCCCCGATTGAACGGCGCAGCATGGTGATCTGAGATAGCAACGTGGGTTCCGAGGATTCCTCTGCTGTGTTTCAAATTGAGTTATAGGTGCTGTCCAGTCCTGAATGCATCGCTCAAACCCCTCCAGCATTGCCGCCCTGATCAGAACCCAATCGGTCAATCACGGCAGCCCGTAATCATCCGTTGCCTGCCCCCGACAACCGTGCAGCATTGTGGATCTGGAGATTAGCAACGTGGGTTCCGAGGATCCTTTTGCTCTTTTGTTTGAAAGTGTGTCCTGCTTTCATTTCATCTACGAGCAAACTGCAAAGGGGTAGTCCTAGGAAGTTTTCCCTTCTCTAGCCTGCAACTAGGGTACAAATCATTCCTGCCTACTGTTCGCCCGTAACAACCCGTAGATCAGATGTTAGTTTTGAAACCGTTATGGGGTAGCCCCAGTTTCCCATCTAAAGGCAAGAGGCGATCACAGCGTTACACGCTATGCCTCATTTCCCCCCGGTCCCCTTCACTTCTTTTTGCAACAGTATTAGGGGTTAGGAGTTAGGCATGGTTACATCTTCACGCCGGCGTCCGTCCCATTCCTTGTTTCAGAGGATCATTGGCTCGTGCTTTGTCTTTAGCCTAGATGATTTTTACCACCCATATTAGGGGCTGCATTCATCACAACCCGACTCTCGAAAGCCTAAGACTATCCGGCAACGAGCGTCCCCCAGTGACCTGAACGGCCCAACAGCACAAGGTCCTCACTCAGCATGACATCGCCTTCCGTCACCGGTAAGTCACGGCTTCCTTACTCATACATTTCCCTCACGCTGCTTGGCACGTGGATTCAGCGCTGGGCTTTTCCGCTTCAACTCGCCGCGACTGAGGGAATCCTGTTAGTTTCTTTTCCCCCTTCCGCTAAATTCCTCGGGTGATATCGCTCGATCTGAGGTCGAGCCATAAAGACATTGAGAATGTTAGGTGTCGTTCCTCGAGCACCGAACAGGCCGCGCCGGCAACACCCAGGAGCGCTTTTCAAAGCCTATCTCCTCGGAACCTTGGGGTGGCGCCCTTAACCTTCACCATCCGCAGCGCTTCCGGCGGTCTGATGGATTTGTTTGGGTTACCGTTCAGAACGCTTGGCGGATTTCCCGCTGGTTTCGCCTCACCCGGACCGTCCGGCCGCGCCTCTCGGCAACGGGACACAGACAGTTTGTGGAGGAGGTGCCGCTTTCTATGAACTCCTTTAAAGCTCTCATCTAGTGTACTCGCTCCTCGCCCGCTTGCACGGGCGCAGATTAGGGATGCGGTTGCCTTCGTATCCGCGGCGCGTGTTACCGCAACGCGATTTCTCGATTTAGCGACCCTCAGACTAACGGGTCCCGGGCCGCCCCGTGGCCCGGACCGCTATGTCCGGTTCACCAATACCAATTAACAATGTCATCGGTGCAGAGCCAAAGCGTACCACACAGCCAAGGCTAGAACCTACCGTGGGTAAGCGTTAAGCCACGCGCATGATCAACATTGTGGCCTACATTAATTCCCCTTTCCCTCGCATCCAGCAGAGCGGCCGAGGACCTGTCCACCACGTTGAATTTAGGGCAGGTTTTTTTCCACAGGTATCCCCGCTATTATTTCACCATTCACCAATATTACGCCGAAAAACCACGGCGATATGACTCGCTCCCGTTAGGATCGGGTCTGGCTGTCGTAAAGTTTAAATGCCGTTGACTTGTGTGCTCAACACGCCATAAGCGTGTTTGACTTCGGCGTGTCAACATCAGAGCCTTGTTTTCTCCATATCTCGTCAGCCTCACCTTGAATAACGCACTAACGGCACTCAAAAACGGACCATTCATTACATATAATATAAAATCCCTTAGCCAAGGCTGACTACCAGAGGAGTAACCCCTCTTATATATAATACGTTCTGGTCCCCGACCATGCCCCAGCCCACAGGCCGGTTTTTTTTTAGCCTCTGCGCATGCTACCTTTTTGTACAACACCCAATGTAACCCCACCGAAAGCGTCCCTAGATCAAATCCAGATTTTCTCATACGGCACTTGTCCATTTTTAGCTCTCGCCAGCGGAGGCCCGCCCCGGTAAATCACCCCACTGTGGGAAAACCACCGGATCTGTGTTTGCGTACAAAATGTTGGCGCACAGTGCACTACCATATCAGCCGACAAATATCTGCAATGCCGAGCCGCCCGGATCAAACCAAAACCAACTTCTTACCCCGCTAAAGACCAAGGAGCCGGTCCCCTGGACTTAGTCACGTTTTCACCCAACAGTGTACCTATTGATCTGGGTGATCTCTTGGTAAAGAGAAAGGAACCAGGGCATTGTTCCGTCTTACCGTACATTCACTTCGGTGGAAATCGGTCATGTAGACATTACCATCCCTCATTATATATATCCGTTTGGTCCGAGCAGGCCAGCCGCCTACAGGCCGGCTTTTCTGACTCGGCGGCATGTTACCATTTTTTGTACACAACCAATGTAACGCTACCGAAAGTTTCCCTAGATCAAAATCCAGATTTCGCATACGCACTTGTCCATTTTTAGCTCTCTCCAGCGGAGAGGACCGCTCTAGGTAAAATCACTAATATGTGGGAAAACGTCACGTCTGCTCTGCAAAAAATGTTGGCGCAAAATACAATACGTGGCAGGGCACGGCAGCGAAACCTTCACGTGGCAGGGCCACGGCAGCGAAACTTCACGTGCCAGGCCACGGCAGTGACTTTGTACCAGTAGGGCCAAGGCAGCGAAAGTTTTCACGGGCAGGGCCACGGAGGACAAACTTCACGTGCCAGGCCACGGCGGCGACTTTGTACCAAGTAGGGCCACGTCAGCGAAAGGTTTCACGTGGCGGGGCCACGGCAGCGAAACTTCACGGGCCAGGCCACGGCAGCGACTTTGTACCAAGTAGGGCAAGGCAGCGAAAGTTTTCACGTGGAAGGGCCACGGCAGCGAAACTCACATGGCAGGGGCCACTGGCGCGAAACTTCACGTGGCAGGCCACGGACAGCGAAACACTTCACCACGTAGGGCCACGGCGGCCAAACATTTCACCAAGTAGGGCCACGGCAGCGAAAAATTTTCACCAAGCCGGGCCACGGCAGCGAAATTGAAAAGAAAATAAAAACACTCCCAAAACCCGTCTAAGCTAAAAAAACAAATGCAAAGTCATAAGATTGCCAAAAATTTGAATGAAAAGATTGTGAATGTTTCACCTGCATGTAACTTTCTGCTGGCAGGACATAAGTTATGAAAATGCACGTCCTTACCTGTAAAAGGCATCGGCGGCCAAAACATTCCTCGATCTTTTCCCGTCAATTTTTGCTTCTCGATCTGCATTCTCTAACGTAGCCGCGGCACGGGCAGGTGAAAGTATAAACAAGGGCCTCATAGCGAACAAAACACTTGCCCTATCACGGACAAAGGCAAATTCCGACTAAAACATTCATGACTCGTCCCCTACAATTTTGGCATCTCTTTTTGCTTCTCTAACGTAGCGGGCCACTGCAGGTGAACGTATAGACAAGGCCTATAGCCAACAAAAAATGCCCTAACAATAGAACGGGCAAATCGCTACAAAACATTCATGAATGTTTTCCCCTCATTTTGAGTTTAACCGCCTAGAGTGAATGATACGCAGGTCCCGACCGGGAAAAAGGTGTCATGTAAAAAAGTTTCCACAAAGTTAATTGCAAAAACATATGTGTGGTATGGTTTCATTGTTTTACTGGGTTTGCTTGCATTGCTTTACTTTACTTCTTTTTCTTGAGTAAAATTTGTGCGTGTGGTTTACTGATCATGAGAAGAATATTCTAAACAAAGTTACAAAAAAGGATCAGAAGCCACATAGTTTTGTGCAGTGCCAATGTGCCAATGAAATACAAACAGACATTAAATTTTTTCACTACTTTTATCTTGATCAGTGTAGGAAGTGGTACTTTAAACCACAATCGTAGTGTCTCTTGACTGGGGAAGGATTGTACACTATAGGTTTTTTTTTTTGTTTTTTTAACAAGAATAAAGGTTGAAAAAAAGTTATTCCAAAAACAGGGGGCTTTAGTTTCATTTTGTTGTTATGAGTTTTTAACTGCATTTGCTTTACTTCTTTCTTGTTTCTTGAGTGAATTGTGCTTGTGGCTTACTGATTAATGAGAAACGTCCTAAACAAACAAGAAGTTCCAAAAAAGTTCCAAAAAAGGGATCAGATAA